>CAEGAF010146429.1:0-20470 GCA_903067075.1 Micropoecilia bifurca
TCTTTCGTCGGTTTCATCTCCTCTCCTTTCGTCCGTTTCATCTCCTCTCCTTTCGTCCATTTCGTCTCCTCTCCCTTTGTCGGATTCGGCTCCTGGGAAGAAGTACTGAAATGCCTTCATCAATCCTGCCACCGCCAGATGTCCGAGAAAGTCAAGCAAAGAATCTGTCATTTTTCAAACGCAAAATCAGCCACTAGACACACAAACTGAATCTAGATCTGAATCTGTCGGAATCTGGATTCTGACTGAAGGTTTCAAAGCCTCAGAACGTCTTTGATCTACTGTGATGTCATCTATGACATCTATGTCATCTATGACATCACAGCTTCCGTGCTTCTGATCGTTGCTATGGAAAAAGGTATGGAAAAAGGTTTCACAAATCCCAAACATGGTTTTAAATATTCTGCTATGCTAGCAGAATAATCTAGTCCAGGTTTGAAGCGTCTAGGTATAGTAGATTTTGAACTACAGTCGATTAATGATGCGGGAGGTAGTGAAAAATTAAGTGGAATCGCCCTTTAGCTATTGGAAACTAGAAATAGAAACCAACTTCAGCTTCGTGTTACACATATTGGCTAAAAATGTACAAATAAAAACATTGCTTTGGGTTGAAGAATAACAATTAGCCAACCTAAAACAATGTCTTCTGGCAGAGCAAGTACTAAATATTTAGCATGCAAACGACATATTCTAAACTGCACAAAAACACTAACCTCTAGTGTGCAATTTAATTAGAATGTCAGCTCGCTAGCAACACAAGTTCTTTTTTTCCCCATCTTGAATTACATTTTTTTTAACAATTATCCTAACCAGCCAACCCAAGATAGTGGGAAAAAATTGCCTCCTGGCATTTGTGTTGAGCAAGTACTAAATATTTAGCATGTAAAAACCATTTTCTCCATCTCCATAAAACAGATTAAATTAGCATGTTAGCTCACCAGCTACGTTCTCTTTTCCAGCTTGGTTTAAATTTGCTTTAATAAAAATACATTTTGATAACTGTCTTCTTTGCATGTTGAAGAAGATATTTTACAGAGATATCTTAGCCAATGTTTACAACTTTTACTCGGAATATTGTCCCACGACATTTTTGTTCCGCACCAATGGCTAATTTGCGGGATAACAACGTTTTATTATTAGTTTAACAATTAAAACTGTGTTCAAGACTGGCACAGAAAATAGGAAGGTTAAAATTGCTTAAAGTTTTAACTTCACATCTGTAACGTTGTATTTATTTTTTAAACACTTCCCTTTTTAACATTTTTTTTTACTAAGGTATTTTCCCACCTGCCGACCACCTGGCAAAGAATCGGTTCTCATCTTAGCGTCTCTCCTGCTTTCATCTCGCTTCATACAATTTCTTCAATATCCGCTGCTTTTTTGAAAAAAAATTATGCCTGCAAGTGTGACCACACCTCGGTGAACTTTGAACCTAAACTTATTTTCACCCCGAAAAGCTCCAAGGTTCACTTTCTGCAGCGCGTAGCCTGCAGTACAAAGAGACACATTGAGAAGAAGGATTTCTTCACAGCTCAACTAATGAGGCGAAGCTGAAAGACGCATAATGAAGCAGAAAGCGCCTTTGCTTTGCTTTGCACTCTGGTTGTTTTTCTCTTTTGCTCCAATTTGCCTTTGCGCTCAGAACAATTCAAAAGGCTGGAACGACAGAGACACTCGGAGGCTTTGGAAGAAAAGTGGCACGAAAAGGTTCTGTGATCCATCCGTCAGCGACCAGACAGCAGGTTCTGTCCCCGAGGTAAATAGGCACATTTAGAGGTTTTTCTCTGGAAATGTGATTCGTGCTGATGTCAATGGGATTTTATTTCCCTAATTTGAAATGAAAAGACATGATTTGCATTCAAGTTTTAGAGATTGTAACCACATTTTGTGCCAGGCAGTGAATGAACACAATCCTGTAGCTTCAACACACAGAAAAATCACATAAAAATCCCCACCCATGGCATATTTAGATTTAAAATAATTTATTTTCAATTGAGAGGCTGTTTCTGATAGGAAATAAGACAGATACGTCTCAAAGGAAGACAAAACAATGCAAGAGCAAACTGTAATTCACCCGTCTAGCCACATTTAATGAAAAAGTGTAATGTCAGAATTGCTTCCAGAGAAATCCAGCACTCCTTGTAACTTTCCTCACCAGCTCACCTCGGTCTTGCATGTGAAATGAACAAACCATGCAGCTTTGTTTTGTCTTGCATGAAAGTGCAGCCCTGGCTTCTACAGAGAACGAACAGGCCCAAGTAAGGGACGGTGTGTGCCATGCCGCTGCAACGGACTCTCTGATTTATGTGATTCACAAACGGGAAACTGCATGGTTGGTGCTTCAACTCGCATCCAGCTGAAACCAGATACATACAGTTAAAAAACCCCAAAAAAACAGTTATCTATGATAATCTCTAAAAAAAAATCTCACTAAGTTTTCTTAAATGTAGCAAATGGAAGTAATTTTGTGTAATTCTAACTAAACAACAAAAAGTTTGGTCTGACGACGTAACTTCAGACAGTGAGAAAAAAAAATGCAGTTTTTATCTCTTGTACGTATATATCTGGTTTCAACCGTATGCTCAAGGTGCAAAATGCTTCATCGTACTGTAAGGCTGTCACTTTTGTGGGAAAAATATCTTTTGTCTGTGTGACCTCCAGAACTGCCGGTTTGACGCCGCGGGGCATCGATGTGAGCGGTGCAGGGAGGGTTTCCACGGACACGCCGCCAACAGGACCTGCCGAGCCTGTCCCTGTCCCTCCACACGCAACAAGTCAGCATCTAATGACCAACATTACAGTTACAGTGGCTCTACAAAGCGAACACACACATACACACACACACACATCTGTAAACATTTAAAGTTTGTGACACGACAAACGAGACAATCGCAGTTATTCAACTCAAACAAATCTGTAAGGAAGAAAAATACTGAAGACAAAACAACAACAACAGCAAAACACTACGGTGACCCAAAGCACAACCTTAATGAAGCAACTTTGGATTCACCATTCATAGTTAATCCGATTAAAATCAAATAAAGTTCAGATGTCATAGTAGGATTCTTTCTGCCGTTTTCTCAGATGCATTTGTTTTTTTAAGCTAAAGTCACGGTTTGCTGAGAGCTCAAAGGATCAAAAATAATCTCTAGGTGGAATTCAAGAGTTAGGAAAATTTTTCAAAACTTTTCTTTGTATTAATATAAATCCTTTTGTAGCTAGAGGACATATGGGAGAACAATGCAGGTATGAAAAATGGATTGATCTTTAATATAATGAGAATACAAGAGGGAAGGTGCAGGGACACAGAAGTTTGTTAGACAAAAGCCTAAAACCTGTGAAATCCCCCAAAAGCTTTTGAGATATACAATGAAATTGCATATTCATTTTTGGTTAATTTTCAAAAGGTATTTTGGACAAAAGCACTGATGTCCACCAAAATGAACACCATAACCATTCTGGAGCAGGGTGGTGGCAACATCATTCTCTGTGGTTACTTTACTTAAAGGTAGTCAGATGTCTGCTGTGAAAGCTGAAGATGATTTTCTGTCCAGACTTATGTCAGAAATCAACAAAACAAAGATTTTGTGAAAGGAAAATGAAAGTTTGACGTTTCCCCGACTGGGGGGTCAGATGTCAGTCCAACAGAAAATCTGTGAGGTCACCTGAAGGAGGTTGTGAGCAAGAAATGCCCTCAGAAACTGACAGATTCAGACGACTTCCCCAAGGAATCGCTGGAAAATGCTGTCAGGTCAAAGCGCATGATGCAGACAGACCATAATTTTAGTTTTAGTTTTTTTTTTTTTTTACATGTTTCTATATTTTGAATGCGTTTTTTTCCCCTTGCAGTTTTGCGGTAGCCTGCCTCGACATCAGCCCAGGAGTTGTTGAGTGTTTGTGTAAAAGAGGCTACAGTGGAGCTCGCTGCGAGAGGTGAGGGCACAAACTCAGTATTTAAACAATAAAACCCTGAACTTTCTTTTCTTACACTGTATACAAACATCTTCACATTGAAGGTGTGCATTTGGCTACTATGGTAACCCCATGGAGCATGGAGACATCTGCAAACCCTGCAGCTGCACAGACAGCAGCTTAAGCGGCTGCAACTCTCTGACTGGAGGTGAGTGGGGGCAAATTTTAGCTATGAAAATCAGATTTGATGTAACAACATGACATCTAAAGATGTAACCAGAGCCAGAACCTTTTACACATCGACACCCCTAGAAAAATTGTGTAAACAGCCCTTTAATGATTTAAAAATACATATATTTTTGCCATGGCATTGTTCCAAAGTCAATATTTTAATTTGAGCACTTTTCTTTAGTCGGGAGTGGAAAACACTTTTAAGAGACAATGGTTTTTGAAAAATTGCTACAATTATTGGAAATTTCTGTCACAGAAATGCAACAAAAGTATTCTTGAAATCTAAATTTCAAAATTTTGAAATTCTCCAGAGTGTCTGATTCACATTTCAACAGTCATTTCTAAATGTGACGCAACACGTAGAGCCCCCGTCTCTCTCAGCTGTGGCCACAAGGCTGAATGAGGAGCCATATTTATCTTATCACCAGACGGACAGGGAGGCATAAAGAAATCTCAAGAGGCTCACTGTTGGAAAACTACAGCAAAAAGTTAAATATTATATAAATATAACCAGTGCTACCTATCTACAAGCCAACTGCTTATTTAGACGGTGTCCCCTTCTTCTGAGCCCTGTTTTCAGTCATGATTGCAGCTGGAAAGGACCCAGATGTAGGTTGAAATTAAGAAATTTAGTTTAAAGAAATAAGCAACTTATAGGAACACAGGCGGCTGAATATGGACTACTGACGTAAACAGAACGAGGTAGCAGAGGGAGCGAGTAGCAAATAATGAAAATCCAGGAGCTTAAACATAGAGGAGAGGTGTAAATGACAGAGCAACCCAGAAAAACTACCCAGACGCAAATGGGAAACGGCAGAGGCGAACCAAAGGAAAACTCCAAACCAATTGCGGAAAAGAATAACAGGTATATAAAAGAACAATATTCAAACGCAGAAAGAAGAAACTAAATAAAAAAGAAATGAACTGACCTTAATTCAGTGGCTTTCAAGGGCCGGAGTCCAGACAGGTTCAGGTACGTCTCTGTTATGACAGCTGCTGCAACACCAGGAGGATTTAAATAAAAATGGATGACATGGGGCTGTTGTAATACTTACACATAAACCATTTGCAACTCTTGTGGATCGAGATTACATCGTCAGGTGTTTGCTGCGCCACCAAGGTCTTTATTAAACAGTCCTTTCTGGCTCAGCAATGCATTTAGTGTCAGATTAAGTGGCCCTGATGTGATGCAAGCCACTGTAACGTCTCATCCCTCTGACAGATTGCGCCATGGGGGCTAACGGCGGCGGCGGCGATCCCTGCCACGGTACGTTAACGCTCAAAGTTCATTTTGCAGTTTTGACGTGAAGAGTCGACATTAAAGCCCGTGTTTTGTGACAGGATGTGACGGCTGTTCCTGCGCTCTGCTGGTGGACGTGGAGAAAGAGGACGGCGGTCTGGCTCTGCTGCGTCAGCTGGTGCTGAACAATACCGCCGGCCTCCCTGGGCTGAGCCTGCTGGAGGCTGACGCCTCGCAAACAAAGGTACGGGCTCAGAAAACATTTCCTACTGGAGTTTACACCTCGGTCATTTTCTTCCCCCACTGCGCTGCAATGTTCTCCGTGAAACTGGACGCATTCGTCTCTGTCATTACCAGCTTTGGGTTGATGGATACAGCGGTGCTGTGAGATGGCTGGAACCAAGCGTGGAGCAGCTCGAGGCGGACATCGCTCTGGTCAGAAATGACCTGACTCGCCAAAATAACGAGGTACCAGTGGAGAGATTTGGCAGTAAGAAAACTGGATTTGAACATGTTCCAAATGTAATGGATTTTATTTGACATTAACCCAGCTGAAGTCTATGGTATTGTGGAGGACATACGGTAATATGCAACCAGGCATTGTTGGGGGCTTGCTAATGTTATTCTGCTGGCAAAGATATGTTTAATGTGTACTAGAGAGAGGAATACTTACATATATTTGTATTTGTACTTTGTAAAACACACAAAATCTTACCAAGTAATTTTGGTAAGATTTTCACTTGAAATAAGACAAAACTAACTTATAAGTAACTTTTCAGCAAGACATAGGAGTTTAAGACAATCACTCCTTAATCTGGAAAAAGGACATATTTCCACTTAACAATACTTTGCTTGCTAAATCTTCTATGACAACAATATTTGATCCCCACTTTATTTTGTATTATGCGTAATTCTAATGTTAAATAAAGTAGGTATTTCATCACAGTGTCATTAAAAACACTTTTGGCCTCTGGTTACTTGCTGCATATTTTACAGGTCATTTATCAGAACCTTTGAACATTTTACATTAGCGTGAGATGGGGGGGGGGGATCAATATTGTTCAAACTGTTTTTCTAAAATTTTGCAGATGCCTGGCATAACCTTGGATCTCGAAAAGGCCTTGAAGAACATCAACAGAACCGTAATCCAGGTGCAAGAGCTTCTCTTCAAGGCTGTGGCTGTCATCCAAGCAGCAAATGGTGAAAAATCCTTGTAGCGTTTGATAAAAAAAAAAAAAAAAAAAATCAAATTTAGTCAAGGTGAACATTGTCCAAATATTTACTTTGGCAGGTTTGGTGGAGCAGCAAGCATCACAGAAACCTGACGTCTCAAGTTCTCTTTCCGACGGGCAGAAAAGTCAGATGATGGAGGAAGCTGAGCAAATCGTGGCGGAAATTAAAGACAGACGGCGCAGCATTCAGGGGGCCGGAGCGGACGGCGAGCAGGAAGGGGCCCGCATGTGTGAGAGATCATTATCTGCTTATTGGTTGCTTTTTAAGGCCGGGACAGGAAGACAGGAGCTCAGATGGTGTTTCTGCCGGTCTCCGTGCCACGTCGGATTATTGCTGTGCAGGCTGAATCCAAACAAGATTATACAATCTACCTGGGAGCCAGAAGTATTCCCAATGTGGAAGCAGAATCTGATGATCAAACTAAGGCTTGTACTGAGCCGTAATGCCAATGTGTGGTAAATAATAATTGGCAATAAATATTAATGAGGTTTCTGCATTCATAGCTAAAGTTAGTTATTTACCAACTCTGAAACGACACATTCAGCCCATAAGATGAGACGACACACGGCATAACAAACACTGTGGAATAATTCCGTTCACATTTGACTAGTATGGCTCCTCTGCTCTTTTCCAGACAGACTTCACTTTGACTCTAAATATTATGGTGTTTTATTAAATGCAGGTTATTATAGTTGGATATTTTGCTAACTCTGCTTGTTTATAGCCACCTATTAAATGTTGCTACATTGTAAGTAAGTAACAGTAAGCTAATGTAATGGGTTTTTTTTCCGTCTCATCAGTGCTGGAGAACATCAGAGCTGATATTGGCCACCTCTCACAAGCCGTCCAGGCTGTTCTGAAGCCGACTGCAGACGTACTGACGGCCTCAAGCGTTTCTGTGACGGCAGTGGCAGAGCAACTGCTGTCTGTCCAGGAGACAGTCGAGAAAACACAGAGGCTTAACCTAAAAGGCGCCACCGGTCTAGAAAATCTGCAGGTAAGTGACATGTAGGGGTTAAATACCCCTGACACGCAGTCTTATAGATTTGCTGTCTGGAGAGTTGCAATTTTCTGCACTTTTTGTTCGTTATTTTACAGACCGCTCTGGCTGCGCTGCGGAGAGAACGAAGCTGGCTGCCGCCTGCGATGGAACGGATTTACGATACGATGAAGAAAACTAAAGACGCCCTTTTTACGACTCAGAAAATTAAAAAAAAAGTAAGCGCACTCCCTTTCACAGGGCACAACTGAAAACACATATGTTCAAGTTTTTCTGAAACTTGGCTCGCGTTGCGTACATCGCAGGAAGAGGAGAGTCTTGCTGCTCAGGTAGACGGAGGCAAACTGGAGCTTTTTGGAAAGCTAAACGTGACCTGGAAGTGTGTGACCCAGATGGACGCCGTGACCCGGGCTGAGGAGCACGCAGAGGAGCTGGGTGCTGCAGCAGCAGAGTTGCAACAGTATGTGAGCAGCATGTGGGATTTGGAGGCGCAAATTAAATTTTAAGATACTTGAGTGTTTAACACAAAGTGGAATAGTGGGAAACTGTTTCCCAAACGATATAAACCTCAGTTTTCTGACTTTTATTTTCAATAAGTTTTGGGAAATTCTACTTTCACTTTTCAGTAGGGATGCACAATATATCAGCTAATATTAATAATTTCTAACATATTGATATCGGTCCAATAAATAAACTGGGTCGATGTTAACAGTCAATATTTATCTCCATCTTGTTGCCATTTAAATATGCAGCTCTGGAAAAAAAAGAGACCGTTTAAAATGACCAGTTTCTCTGATTTTACTCTTCATAGGTATATGTTTGAGCAAAACGAGCATTATTATTTTATTCTATGAACTGTAGACAGCCTACGAAATTCAAAGCATAAATTTAGTTTTCATTTCATTTCAGAAAGTGAGAAATGGTCAGAATAGTGAAAAAGACGCTGTGCTTTCAGACCTCAAATAATGCAAAGATAACAAGTTCAAATTAATTTAGAAACAACAATATTAATGTTTTAACTCAGGAAGAGTTCAGAAATCAACATTTGGTGGAATATCCAGGAGGTTTTCAATGGGTTTCAGTGAAGTTGACTATTTTTTTTTCCAGAACAGTATAATATGTACATAGTATTGCAACATATTACTTATCAGTCATAAAAGTAATTTTACTATCGGATATCAATATTGGTTCCTCCCTACATTCCAGATACTTTTGGTTTGGTTTATTACATGAAATCCCATTGAAATACATTGGATTTATGGTTTTGATATGTTGAAATGTGTGGAAAGGGGGGCTATGGATACTTTTGGGCTAAACTGAACAACATTATATCTTTAATATTCTTGCAGAGTGTTTCAAAATGTGGCCAACAGCAGAGAGCTGCTCAGGATTTTTGGAGCTCACGACGGCGTCGCCCGGCTCTCGCAAGCAGCAAATCAGGCTTTAAGGGTAACTGAAGCACCATCAGTAACCCTTGATGAGTGTCTGAATGTTCATCATCAGCGGCATTAATGCCATCCTGAAATGATAAATTAGGACGTGAAGGAGGGAGGTCTGATCATCAGCGCTGAGGAGATGGAGGACGTTTCAGCTGATTTACATGCGGAAGCCAACGACACTCGGCGGCGCTTCAAAAGTCTCTGAGAAAAAAAAAAGAAGCCTCATCCGCCGTACATGGAGTTTATCGTCTCTGTTTGAATGTGCAGAAACTCCAATCTCTTCCGTTTCTTCTGCACAGCGGTTTCACGTGCGCTGAACGCTCAGAGGGACGGCGTGAAAAAGCAGGAGAAAAAGGCAGAAATGTTGAAAGCGAGCGTCTTAAACGTTGGCGGCAGCATCAGACAGATTGAACGAGGTCTGTGGAGCTTACAAAACATACAAGTACACATATTTTATGGATTATTTAAGATTACAGCATCATCTCTTTTTTTTTCTTTCAGATGATACCAATGACCTTGTAGAGTTTGTGAAAATAACAACCTCTGCTGTAAACGCTAAAGTCAGCAAAGTAAAGGAGCGCCTCGGTAACATCAGCCTCGAAGTGAGGCAGATCCCGTCGGCTAGCTTTAGTGGAAACTTCCTGACCGATGCAAACCGGGCTGGTACTCGTCACAGGAAAACAATTTAGATGTTTGATTAACAGCTGGAATAAATATATTTGTAGTCAAACAATTTGATTTAAATGCTGGTTTGTTTTGTGGGTGTGTTAGTGAAAAGGTTGAACAGAGCAATGCCTGTGTTGGAAGACAAGCTTGAACAAATGAAGGCTCTTGGTGCAAACATGTCTCTGTCCGCCAATGTGACAGAGAGCATAGAGAGAATCAAGGACATCATAGACGAGACAAGAAGCTTTGTTAACAGGGTAAGTGTTGTTTTCTCTTTCTTCTCGCAGGCCTTTAGTTTGAGCTCCTGTAAGCACATTAGCTCCTGAAAAGAATAGATGTTTGTGATAGAAATGTTGTTACTTTTAGTTTATATTGGGACTTACTGAGAATCAGTAAATGTTCAAAAGCTTCTCTGAAGACTTTATGCTCTTATATTTCATTTTAGATTTCAAACAGAAGTGTTGTTGTGAAAGATAAAAAAATATATTTATTTACTGGCTTATAAAAGCCTTATTACAATTTTTTTTTAATTTTATTGATATTTTGATCTTCACATCATGAAATTCAACCACTCAAAGTCGGGATGCACCCAGTTGGGAAAGTTACAACATAATTCATTCACTATGTTTAAAAAGCAATGACAGATGCAGTAATAGCCTTAATCAAAAATTAACAATGACAAATGTCAGTTTCTCCTTAAATCAAAAACAATAGAACCTGTATTAGCAATGCAAGGAATCAGAAAATTCAGCCACTTCTGATGGCCTCCAGGCCAGCAGGGGGCCCCCAAGCGCCATTGATTAAACCATGAGTGCAGATTTCAAAAGCTCCTGTATGTTGTTACATTGCACATTTAAAGAGTTTGAAAGTACATAAGATTGAAAAAAAAATGGATTATATATGTCTTGAAATAAAACAAAGGGAAATCTCATGGTTTGCTAGGTATTCTAACAAACTTTAATTAGTTTTGTATGTCCCTTAACATTACAAACACCGATCTAAACCAACACTTTAAGGAGCTAATCCAGGAGTTTTAAAGTGGAAATCTTTTAAAAGGCTATAAAAAGGTAATGCTTTGCAAGTTTGTCTTAAATACAGATTAGTTGGTTCCAGAGGCTGAACCGACTTCTCAAATATGTTGTTGCAGTTTGTGCAAATTCTGTTTTTTGAACCTTTTAAACTGCATTTTAAAAAAAATTTTCTTACTCGGAAGCAGATAATGATCTATACAGGACATGGACGCTGGAGGTGGTGCATCATTAATACGCTTCCTTTGTAAATGAAAACAAAAACTAAAGCATTTACAATCAGAAACCAGCAGTGACCCTAACGTTTCTGATGTTTACTTCTGAGTATTTCATACAAGATTATTGCCTCCTTGCCTGCCACACCATCTACATGGCATTTTAAAGTTTCATGAAATTGCCTTTCCAAGAACCACCACAAAGTTTTTTTTTTAAAAACCTTAGTTTTAAGACAGTAGAAATTTTAATCTGGATCACGTAATCTGGATTTAGACTAGATGAGGGGGAGTATATTAACCGGTGAAAAGATACCAAAGTTAATTGATACACTGAAGTTTAAAACATGTAAGTTTTGTTAAAAATATCTTCCCCCCCCTCTCACAAATTTTTAAAGCAGGGTTAGTTTCCCGACCCCAGTCCTGATTTTGATGATTATACTTGAGAACTGTAGTTGCGCAGCCCTGTGTGAAACGCTTTCAGTTCAAGACTTGGAAAATTGTTTGGATCTTTTCACAGCTGTCTCTTGCCACCACCTTTAATGGAAAGGGCTACATTGAGCTCCACCCTCTGAGAAACCTGGAGGACATGAAAGCTTTTACAGCCGTTGATCTGCTGCTCAGTCTCCACCACGGAGATGCGATAGCAGAAAGGAGGCGAAGGCGGCGGCAGCACAAACACAGAGATGAAAACAGCCACTTTGTTCTCTATCTGGGTAACAGAGATGTGAGTCCTCACTCTTCCAACACAAAAAATACCTCCAACAAATAAGTTCTGCAGACATTATCAGTACATGTGTCTTTATTTATGCTTCTGTTTATGTCCAGACCTTTGGAGACTACTTTGCGATGGTCATCAGAAACACAAAGCTGATTTGTCTTTATAAGTTGGGCGGAATTGTTCATGAGGTAGAAACCAGTCAAATATCAACGGGCAACACGAGCTCATCTTATTTTGACAGGATCGTCTTCCAAAGGTAAACGCACAAGACAGAAGCTTCTTGCACACAAATCTGGATCGATTGGTGGTGAAACCGCCATGCTGGTTTTATTTTCCAGAGTTTACCAAGATGCTACAGTCAGCATCACAAAACACTTCACATCACAGAAACCTGTCAGCCTCCCTCCCAAGCAGAACCTACCCAACACGACGAGCGGCGTGATGAGCCTTGACTCACAGCGTGCCGTTTTCTACGTGGGAGGCTATCCAGAGGAGTTCAACGTAAGAAGTTGATATTTTTTTGTGTTCTGTTTTTCAATATTTTTAGTTTTCACAACAGTATTCACAGGAAATGACTAAAGTCTGAGGAACGATTAAAACGTTTAAAGTAACTTGATCTCTGGCTTGGGTATGGATTCATGTTTATCATGGCAACACACACAGTGAGGAGGATTTTAATTTGGGAAGGAAAATTCCGAAAGTCTATATTTACATCAAGGCGAAGAAAATCTAACGCATTTGAATTGATTAAAGCTCTTTCTCCTAAAGTGTGTCTACTAAGATTACTAGAGATTAACTCTGCATTATGGCGCCCATTATTGCCTCTCTTCCTTCTCCCTGGCCGTGGTTCCACGTTTTTCTGACACACTATGATGGTTATTGCTTTGGGCTGAAATGGAAGAATTAGGGGCTGACAGTTGTTTTCTCGTGGCAGGAGTGAGCACAGTGCAGCTTCAGATGCCTCGGGCTAAAAGGTTAATGGAAAGAAATTCCTGTGAGCACAGCGATTTTGAGTTAGAGAGGCATCATCTGAAGCCTGTTTATGGTGTTTCAAGGCATTTTTCTGCCTCTTTTCTAAATTCTCCCTCTTTCTCAGCCTCCAGAGGAGCTGTGGTATCCTAAGTACAGAGGAGCAATGAAACTTTCCTACATCAACGACTTACCTGTCAACCTCTTGAACTACAAGCGTGCTGTCAATATGCAGACAAGGCAGCGGACTGCTAAGTAAGACTGGTTTATAAATAGCTGTGGCTGTCTAAAGAAAGGGAGAATAAAAACAAAAGAAAAGGATTAAGATATTTGTTTTTGTCTGTTCAGATTCCCTCAGACAGAGTTGTGTGATTATTATGATGGGACAGGTTACCGCATGGCCTTCTTAAAGGAGCCGCAGAAGGAGAAACGACGGCAGTTCAGATTCAACACGAGCAGCCGAGAGACAAACGCCCTTTTGTTCTACATCGGAAATGAAGTATGTGTTCGTTACTAAAATGAACTGAAAACAATTACCGATTAATTAGAGCTGTATAGTATCTTGCAAAAGTTTTCATACTCATTTTGCACAGATTGTCATATTTATACCACTCTCTCTGAATTGAGTTTGCATGCCCACCTAATGACTGCAAGGGTCTGCAGCTTCCACCCACAGTCCAAAAATACTCATGGATTGTGTGAATGAATGCAAGGACTCTTGATTATGTTGTTAAAATTTGAAAAATACAGCAGAGTTGTTTGTCTGGTGTGTGTATGTATTGCCTTGTGATGGACTGGTGACAATTTTACCCAATGACTGCTAGAGATTATGGATGGATGGAAAATTTTGGGGAGGCATTGCTAAAGAAATGGCTACATATATACACATATGTTTTTTGGGGGTTTTACATTTATGTCTTTATTGAAGATGACTCTATGGCTTCGTATGGATATTCTCTGGGTGGCCATTGGGATGGCCAGCATTTGATGGGCCCATGGACCCTCTGGCCCTTCCTTTGGGGTCACCACTAGATGGATGGATAGATGTTAATGTCTCACATTGTGTTGGTCTGTTACATGAAATCCTTATAAATTACATTAAGGTTTGTGGTTTAAAGATGAAAAATGTGGAAAAGGTCCAAGGCAAATGAATACATCTGCAAATTGCACGTCATGTTTTTTTTTATTTCCAGGAGTCCTTTTTCTGTGTCTGCGTAGAAAGAGGCTTCCTGGTGCTCGAAGGTCAACAAGGCGGCCGACAGCTCAGAAACCAGAGTTCAGCTCAAGTTTCTCTGTTTGTAAGATTTTCTCAGATTTGGATTGTTGATTGGAAACGCAACAACATCGCACGCCGTGCCTCATTTTGTATTCCTCGTCGTTTTTAGGAGAAGAAGTTTGCGGTTATGATTGCCGACAGATTTGTCGTGCGCTACGGATCAGAGCAGATCCACACGGATCATATCCAGACTAACTACACACGGTGGTACATGGGAGGCCTGCCAGCCTGGCTCAGACGGAGGTAAGACGGCTGATATTCGCCGCATTCACAGCACCGCCTCATCAAATTGGCTTCCTCAGCTGGTTTTGCTGCTCTTATCATCAGACACAACATCACAGCAGCCCCGCTGAGAGGATGCGTGGATCACGTGACGGCAGACGCAGAGATCCTTGAGTACGACAAGACAGTTGGTGTCAGTGGTGGATGCCCGGTTTCCTTACTGGTAAACCAAATCTGCTTCAACACCAGTCGGTGTGGTCGACAGCCTTTCATTTTGTAGTAATACCAAGAACAATGCAGACTTGCTAAAATCAAATTTTTAAGATTGACAGTTTTCTGCTGGGTGCATTAGTACTGCCAAAAGCTGAAACTTAAGTTGCTGTCACTGTGTTTGTCTTGGTTTTTCTAGAAACCTATTTTACGAAGCTTTACACGTGAAATGGTGTAAGGCAGACATATAACATGATGGGGAAGTTCAGACATTTTTCTACACGTGTTGGTTTAAATCAAGCAAAAAATGTCCCTAAATAATCTGAGAAATTATTATTGTTTTAAAAGTTAGCTTGATAGTGTGGCATGTAGACACAACTCAACTCAAATAGGTTTAGGCATTTATTGTGAATAATTTAACATTTACTATTGTCTCGATAAATTTCAGCTAATGATGAACAACTGGCAGCGTTATCGTAAATTTTATTTATTTTTTTCCTACTTTCTCCGCAGTTTGTTTTCTGAGAGCATCAGTGAAATAGAAAACACAATTTAGCTAAAAGACTTTGTGCAGTTTAGTGATCACAGTTGTTTCGGTGAGCGGCGTCCTGAAGAAGCCCAAGTCAAACCGGAATGGTTTTCAAGAACATTATTTGCATTTGTTGTTCTGTGAAGGCTGTGCTGAGCAGTTACCTAAAGAAATAAGCAATAAATGGTTTATCGTTGTCACAACAGCCCCACAAATATTGTGATCAGTTCAACATAAACCACTAAATCTATTTTTGATTCAACAGATTCATCAACAACACTGCCATTCATCCTTGCCTCAATTTTTAAAGCTTATAATATTTTATTTATTTTTTTAGCCCCTTTTCCACATCACCTAATTTGTTTGCGGGGAAACGGGGAACCTCTCGCCCCGGACTCTTAACAATGGCGTGTGTCTGGCTTGTGTAGGGCGTTCGTGCGGCCGCCGTGTATTCGGCTCTTCCTGCTGATTCCTTGTTTGTCTGCAGCAGAGAGTCCAGAGTGTCTCTGGGCTTCAGCAGCACATCCAGGCACGCTGTTCTGCTTAATTGCGGCTCTCAGGTAAAACCCTCAGACTGCCGGCGCTTTTCAGCTTTTCAACCACGATAAAAAAGGATAAAAAAAATCAGGATGTTTGTAATATTCTCTCCGCAGAGCTTCACCTCTGGTCATGACCTCCAGCTCTCCCTCGCTGATGGCTTTATAATATTCAGGAGGTATAATTATACCTTATCGTCTGGAAAAAGGTACAATGATGGAACCTGGCATTACCTTTCTGCAGAGGGGAGGCCAACAGGGTAGGCGATGTCATCCTCTTATTATCTTAGTCTCAATGCAAATGAAATGTTACTTTTATACTTTATTATTATTTTTTGTCTTAGGCTGGTTCTCAGCATTGATAATGTGAATGTGATTCAGAAACAAGAACCTCCCATCACACAGCCAGAAGAGAAATTTAAAGGCTGCATTGCTAATCTTTATGCAAGAAGGTTGGAAAATGTCATAAATAAAGTTACTTATTCAACATGCATTATGCAAAAGACTTACAATGGTATTTAAATGTTGTGTAATATTTTGCAGGAATGACTCTACATTTATCCCCGCTGATCTCAGTTCACTGTCACATGCAGCAGACGTTTTCCCTGGTTGGTGCAGCTTAAAGGTGTGTTTTGGTTGCAGAAATCTTAAGAAATAAACAGTTTTTTCATCATGACCGTTCCTCCAGGAAATAAAACCTAGAGATTTAAAAAAAATAATAATCTGCCTCAGACATCGCCCTGTTGAATGGTGTGCGCACAGTCTTGATTGACAGCACCAAGACCCTCCTCCTGTCTCTGATTGGTTGTTTCTAGTTTTAGCACATGGGAGCACTTGGAGAAGGAAAAAGAGCTTGATTTGTTTTTCACAGACTATCTATCTCATACTATACTGTCACAAGATGGAGACCGTTTCAATAAATATGTAAAAAAACAAATTTTAAATTAAACTTACATAATGCAGCTTTAATAGAGTGATATTATGTGTAGTGTCATTTTATAGCACAATCAAGTATGTTACCTTAATTTGCTATAAAGATGCTTAACATATCAAGCATAACTTAAAATAAATTTGACTTTGCAATGTGGCACCTTGAAACTGGGGTTCTGTCTCTTTAATAAGCTCTTTCTGAGACTCCAGCTTCTGCATGTAATTTCAATAAATGCTACTTCATGGATTAGTTTATTGGTTTAAGAGACTTGGATTGAGAAGTAGTTTGTATAATGAGCTCAGTAGATGTGCAGCTCCACCAGGTGTTTGCTAATTGCTGCTGTCGCTAGTCTGGAGGAGCTGAGGGGTTGAGTTGCGGGGGAGGGTTGCTACATAGTGAGGAAGCTCAGCTCCAAGGCAGAGCTTTGTGGGAGAAAGCGTTTAGGCATCCCTGAATGGTTGTCACGGGAGATTCAAGAATTTCTCAAACACAGATCGGCAAATCACGACAACACTGTAGTTATGTTTTCAATAACATTGTAATGTGATACAAATGGGTGATTTTATATCATATCTCCTTTACATAAATGACACAGGTCTGAGTAGACACATTCCAGTCACATGATCGGATTTTAGAGCTAATTGAAATGCACATCAACTTATTTTCTCTGCATCTCTTGATACTTTAATTTTAGCCATTTTATTACATCTTCTGTTTGTTTTCTGTGTTAGTTTCAGAGTTTGGCTGGGGCCCACTGCAGTCATCAACAGGCTCAGTATGACCACCACTTCTCTGAAGCTAGTTGGCTCAGCTACACATTCCCTGAAGAAGAACTTAACTACAGGTAAAATACAATGCATCATTTTGTATGTTTAACAGCCATTCATCCGTCTACACAGACACACCAAAGGATCCCACTAATGCATCGTCTTTGTGCATTTCAGGCCTCACTTCTCTCTTCACATAAAGACTAATTCGTCCAAAGGGCTGATCCTTCATGTAGCAGGAAGAGGGGTCGTCCCCCGCCTGGCTCTCTACATGGCTAACGGAAAGATCAGGATGTCGCTCGGACAAGACAGAGTCATCCAACACAAGAAGAGGAGCAACGACGGGGGCTGGCACATGGTAACGATAAGAGGCTAAAGCCTGACTGTGCAAAAAAGATGGAACATGCACTGGGATGACTATTTAATTACACTGTAATCGATGCGACTTCAAGATGACAGAGGGAGGCGAGATGACAAATTTCATGTAAAAGTCAGCATTAGAACCTTTAAAAAAAGCTCTTCTCTTCCCTGACGAAGCAAAAGATTTCTTCAGCAATAGAGAAGGCAGAGATGGAGACACCTTCTTCAAAATGGCTCCAATGCAGTTGCAGTTGAACTCGTGTGAGCCTTTCCTCTCTCCTTTTAGAGAGGAAACGAGTCTGTGTCGACGGGCATTAAGGAGCAATCCGAGCAAACCTAATTCATGAATTCATCACTGTCTTCCCTATCCATCTGTCTCATCATGAGCTAACTGTAATTAACTAGCCTGTTACTTCAAGAAAAATTTAAATAAAAAAAAACATGAGATTTTAGGTACAGAAGGGGGATAAGGAAAACCAGAAAGCTCTTCTTTAGGCTGCAGACTTTAACTAACTATTAAATTACTCCAAAGGCGAAACAAAAAGGAAAACTCTCTCAAAACACAAAGAGCAATTCCTACAAGTATCACAAGCCAGTGTTTCAAACTCGACCTCGATGATCCCCTGGAGCTCTGGGGAGACTTTCTGCTCACCGAGGAGACAAAAGTTTAATGTTAACATCTGCTGCAAAACTACTGCAGTCTTTAAAAAAACCCCAAAACAACATACTAAAACATGATGGTGGTGATTCTCCTTTTCACCTGAAAATTCTGATGGTATTGTCTTTGTGTGCTACTGCTGTCCTAGTCAAAGTCCATACAAAACGTGACCTTATTCAGACCGTTGCTGTTCGCGCAGGTTGAGTTCAGCGTGGAGAACAGCACTTTTCACCTGCTGGTCGACGGAGTCCGCGTCCCTGACGGTCAGCTGCCCGGCAACGAGGGATCGTCTCTACAGCTGCGCAGCCCTGTGTACCTGGGAGGCCATCTGGAAAGGAGGACAACTAAAGTTCGTATCAAACTTGAGCGAAGCCACCGTTCCCTATTGATTTGTATTTTCCTATTGACCACTGCAACAAAACTACAGGGAAAAAAACCCAACAAAAAAACGTGTTTATATAAGAGGTCAAATGTTTCCGAGAGCGTACAAAAAGATGACCTCCGTCTTTTCTCTTTGGCTCCTCAGGGACACGACATTCCTGCAGAAGGCGTCATCGGCTGCCTACGGGATTTCAAAATGAATAACGTCGCTGCTCCAGCACCTGATTCCAGCCGTGAAATCCTGCCCTGCTCCGGCGGCCTCACAGAAACGGGGACCTTCTTTGGCGGAGGTCACGTCCTCCTGGGTTTGTCCTCGTGTTTCGCTGGTCCCGTTGTGCTGCTTTGCTTCCATAGCAACTTATTCTCACACATCTTTTTCTCTCTCTCTCTCTAGATAACTTCTTCACTGATGGCTCTCGGTTTGTTCTGTCCTTTGAGATGCGCCCTCAGCACCTAACTGGTCTCCTCTTCCATTTTCGAAGCGACGGCACAAGCAGTCTTAACGTGTACTTAATGGAAAACGGGGTAATAATTGCTCGCTCTCCTGGATAATTTGCATGTGCTCATAAAAAAAAAAAGGTGTTACAAAATGTAATGTCGAACCAGGTGGGTGTCGGGCTGAATGACGTCAGTGTGACTGTGACGCCTCGTCAAAGCCTCTGTGACGGAAAGTTTCACGCAGTTACAGGTGGGCCTACCGTTGTGTAGATTAAAGTCTTCACACAGACTGGCCAGATTTTGTTCATTTCTCCTCTGTTTTCTCTCAGTGTCCAGACTGCGGTCTGTCATCGAGCTGGCGGTGGATTCCGAGTCCAAACAGAAAACGCACTCGTCCGCGTCCGACACGTTCTCCACGCTCTACGTCGGAGGTGCGTCGCTCAGAAACAAAATTGGCTTCAGCCGAATTACCCTTACCAAAGGTGTTTTTTCTTCTCTTGTGCCAGGGACAGCACATCAACACGGGGTCCCGGTGCCAAACCCGTACCTGGGCTGCTTGCGACACCTGAAGATGAACGGGAAGCCTCTGGGATTGGAGACTGAATCTGAGGTGGTTGGGGTTGTGAGCCTGAACAGATGCCCAGCAGGCTGATGGCGTCTGCACACACACAGCCGTCTGAAAGTCTCTGAGTCTTCCAACTATGAGTGGGTGATATGGCTTTAAAGTGTTACTACAACTATTGCATGACACAGAAAACAGAACCCCACCAACACAAATCCAGCTTTTGAAAAACATTAGTTGTCAATATGCTTCTTCAGGACACCAGTCACACAAAGAAAGTGTGATTTGTATCACTAAGCTGCACGCAATAACTGCATTCAGTCATATTTTCAAATTTATTGGTATTAATTGATATTCTCACCGTATCAATGAATTAATAAATGCGTTTATTTTTTCTCCAACAAAGAATAGCAAAAGTAACAATCTGCACAATACAAGCGGTTTTAGAGGAGGGTAGGGTCATCATGACAACAATAAATCAAAATTCTTGTGATAACAAATTTATCAAGATAAATGCTAAACGATAAACCCCTATTGCCAGCATTGCGTCTTGCCAGTGAGTGTCCTTCGGTACAAGAAACCATAAAATTGACCAACATTTACATCTCAAACGTCAGCGTCTATATTCACCTATTTACTTTATTATTTTACTTAACTTAGGTTCTTTGTGAAGATGCTCCACCGTTACTGATAATTATATAAAAACTGTTGGGCTTTCTACCACGTTTGGACATGTTCATTTTTAAACAAAAGGAGAAAACTCGTGTTCACACACCAAGAAAAATAAAAAAACATGTACAGTAAAGGGCTGAAGTCCTGTTCTGAACTAGACGACTTGGTAAACTGAGCCTTGTTTTTTCTTTTTTTTGGGGGGGGGGGGGGGGGAAGCGCCCCCGGAGCACTACCACCCAACCAACCACCCCTCGGGAGTGGCCCCACACAAAAAAAA
>CAEGAF010146448.1:0-60937 GCA_903067075.1 Micropoecilia bifurca
ATATATATATGTTATATCATACTATGGGTTTACAACAGCTGGAACAATATCTATATGTATACCTAAATATAGATGTAATAGAAGATTTTCAGCTTTTTCCTTGAATTATTCATTCAAAAAAATAAACGTAGAACAAGTGTAAAACTCAAGGCTCGGGGGCCAAATCTGGCCGACAAAAGCTTTTTATGTGGTCGTTTAGACTCTAAAGAGACACAAAAATAGAACCATCAAGATAAGAGCATACTTAAATATTATTTTATCGATCAAATCAAAGCAGTTTTTATGTGTTTACTTAAAAAACATCAATCAGTTCCTCCACTTTTCTGCGAATCATCATGGAAATTCACACAGTTTTTGCACTGATACATAATTGTGAGTTTATTGCAGATTTTTGGTGACAAATATTGGATCCAAATGACTTCTTACTTCTACTAAACATCTTTCTCAGCCTTACTTAATTTAAAATTAATAATGATAAAAAGTTGCATTTCCCATCATACATAAGTGCAAATGAAATCCTGGAGGGACTGAAAAGATGTTCAATATGATTTAATTTTAAGAATTTATTCATATTTTAACAATTTGTTAATGGGTTTTAGCAGTAGATTCTGACCCTTTAAGAGTATTTATCTTCTTGATTTGGCCATAAATGTTGCACGTTTTTCTCCATTTAAAAACAAAAAATAGAAACAAAATCTTGCTTCTTTAAAAACAACAACAAATTTCCTGTTGTGCACATTTATCAAAACTGATAAGTTATCTTTTCATTTAGTTAATGAAACATTTGCGGCTCAAGTGCAAAAATAGATTTTAAAGCCAGATATGCTCATGTCAGGAAAACCCTGAACTTTCTTCTAGGTTAATAAAATGTCACTGTAGCTAATATTTGATTGGTAACCAAGGAAACTATGAGCTAACATCTAATGAAAATGTTTTATCAGAGACTATTTGATGATTTTGTGCATTCCCCCTGTTGAGATTGCTTTTAGTTTGATATTACAGTATATGTGTCACATTAAATGTGGATGAAAGTTCAGTTCAAACTTAGATATCCTGGGAAAACCCAGCTGCTGATTAGAAAAAGGGTTTTGGTTTCACACAGTATCAGTTTGAGAAAGTTGAGCATCAAGGGAGAAGAGCTCATAATCAATATTTAACGCTAACAAATGAAGCCTCTGGGATTGTGTTGGTTTTATAGGGATTAGTTTGGAGAAACACTCGGCCTCTCTTTTTCTCTTTTTCACCAGAGTTATAAAGGTTTTTGTTTTCTCACAGCTCAGATGACTATACCTCCGTTTGTCCAACAATAAAACACCAACAGGCTCCAGGTTTCTGCAGCTTTCAGGAGAAAGTCGATGTTGATTTCATAACATTAGACTAGACCCAATAAAAATCTGTTTATATTTTAATAACTAGTTAAGAAACTGCATTTCTCACACCAAATTTATACCATATGTTTGTATTCATTATCCAGAGAAGCAAGCCACAAACTGTGATGACCTTGCTCTAATCTTTAAAATTACTTTCACATGTCTGGACTTAGAAAAGGTGGATTTATTTTCCAAGAAAAAAATCCTTTCAGGTTTTGGAGAAACGCCCAGGGACTTATTGATATCATATCATAATCACTGTTGTCATAAATGTCTATCCTGTGAAAACTGACATTTATCAGCTTTTTTGGGACAATTTATTGCAGCCTGGCAGGTCCTTTCACTGGCCATCCGACAGAAGAAATACAGTTTAAAGGCTTTCCTGGATGGGTTTACAACAGCTGAAACAAAATCCGTTGGCATTTTCCACCACCAAACTCTGTACATCTTTCCACCAGATGTACAAAGTTTAGGTGATTTTCCACTCGAACAAAGTAACAGCTCTATTGGTTGGAGTCATTTTATACCACCAAAGTCTGAAAAGGGTTTCCCCCAGTGTATTACAAGCCTGGCGGGCCACCAGGCTTTACTTGCTCCCCCACCATAGAAACTACACTTGCATTTCCAATACAAATGTTCACAATTTTTTTCTATGTTTTGCTAATGTCATGAAAACAAAATTTTGCAATTGCTGTGTTTCCGGTAAATAGGAAATTAAGTTAAAATAATCTGAGTAAGCTTGAGTAAGTAATTAAAAATCATGGCAGTGCATTAAATATATTCATGACACAAGTTTTTATGAACTGTTCAATACTGACGACAACAAAAACAAACGATCGTCCTCCAACTACTTCCTGTTGTCTTCTTTGTGGTTTCTGCCAGTAGTAAAATTTGGCTGTTGATGCAGTTTAGTGAATTACATGCCACCGTCTCCCAAGATGCATTTCAAGCTGAATGGGAGGTTTTTGGTCCTGTAACGACAAAGTGAGAGAAAACAGTTTTAAACATAAATATGTTAAAATCCTGCCGTAACAAAAACCAAAAGCTTAAATCAGTTGTTTGGCTTTTGTCATTTGCATAGATGAAGAGATCTATAATCACTGCAAACTGCACTGGCACCTCACTTATAAATTTCACAGCTTCCTTTTAAATGGTTCCACAAAACTTTGGACATAAATCAGCATGAAGATAATCGATCAATTCTACCAAATTCTTGATTAGAAATGTAATCATCCACTTTAACACTTTTTTGCTGTGACTGAGTTGTGTTGGAATGACGATTTAACATCCTGAAGCACAGAAAGCAGAGAACATCATGGATTAGTGCAAACTCCTGGTCTGTGTCTTATCATTTTCTCTTTAACAAGAGGAGATGGCTTAAAGATGGCGAGCCATTTATCAATTTGATTTCCTAGAGTAATAGCACACTTATGTATTTTTGCTGAGGCGTCCTCTCCAATAATCCGTCCCTCTGTTTTATTAGGGCGGTAGATGCTCTGAATGGAATGACAAATGTGCTTTGGTTTTATTGATTTGTATTCTCTTCCCTCTTTGTTTACGCCATCAGAACCTCAGTTCATTACTGAGCACCAAGTTTACGCGACCGGCAGTGTTCGTCTCCAGAGAGCATTAAGACTCTGAAGGCACACTGAAGCCTTTCATTAGCTCTTATTGAATATTCATGATCTTTTTACATTTCCTTTTGGTTAAATGGCAGTTTGGGTATATTCTGAGCGTTTATGCTCCACAGGCCGCTGCTGCAGCCTGCTGTACATCCACTTTTTGTGAGTTTAAGTTACAGCTGTGTAGCTGCTATCAGATATTCTGGATCTCACTCTCCTGTAAAAACGAAGTTGCACCGTTTTTATCTTGTAATGGAAGATGCAGAGAAGACATTTTAACCCTTGGTAACGTTTCCACTTTCTGCGCCTCTTGGTGTCATTCATGCTCTGGGACAGATGTGGCCTAATGAGGCTCTTAATGGAACCTTTTTGGAATATTAATTGCACGTCTTCTTCTTCAGTTTTGACAAGCTGGAACGTCCGTTGTTAAAGATCCATGAGGCGTTGACTCGTTGTATTAATGCTTCCTCTTTGTTGCGGCTGTCACTTCCTCCATTTTTAAAAACTTAATGACAGTCGTCGGCAATTCTGTATAGATTTCTTTTTTTAAAAATATGACAAATGTGTGATTTTCATGGGCTGATGTGATAAAATGAGTAAACGTTGCAGAAATATCTGATGCCACATAGCAGCTACTGTCACTCTGACCCGTTTCTTTTCTTAGAAGCATTTTTTATTAGACTTGGAAAGCGAAGTATGAGGTTTTTCTCTTATTCAGCCACAAAATGATATTGACTTTGAACTCTGATATTAGCCAGTGACACATGGCTCTTATCTATGTGAGGTCAGGCTTCTGTAAAGGAGAGTCAATTTATCCTTCACCAAACATGGGATATTGATTCTTTATGGGTCTTGCTTTGAGTAAAAAAACTTATTGACATTTGGAAATAGGAAAGAGACCCGCTGAAACCTGCAGTGAGGCTCAGGAAGCTGCAATATTGAGATTTATTGGAAGAAAATATGACCCAAAACTCAGATTAGAGGTAGTGGCCAGAGGTGTAACGATACATAAAACTCACAATGTTGAATTCATGAAGACGAAATGGGACGAGAGTTAATATAACGTAAAAAATACCTCCAAAGATAAAAATGATGCTGCAAAAAAGCATTTTTATAAGCGTGTCACTGGATTTTACCACTTTACTTTGGAGTTCATTTGAATTGGTTGGGTTAGGAACAGACTAATGGTGTCCAAACATTTTGAAAAGTGGAAAGTACTCGTGCTGTTTTCTTTTTTCTTCAACTAAAAACAGTTTTTCTTTAGTTAGTTACATGCATGTTACTGGAACCAAGACCTTTTTAAAAAAGTTTTAGTTTGTTGAAGACATTCAGAAGACATTTACTCTTTCTTAAAAAAAAATTTTGTTCAAAACTTAAAACCTGAATCGACTCTTGAGCACGGTGATGGCTGTGCCATGTTTTGCTGCCAGTGGTACTGGAAAGGGAGGCAGAAGAAGTTCAAACCATCTCCTCCATCCATCTCATCCTCTACTCTAGCATCTTTCTGCCTGGCTTTCTAACCTACAGAGGTTTAAAGAGGAGTGGCAAAAGCAAATGAGGTGGATTAGCAGTGCGTGCTAACACCTCAAGGCGTCATGTTGCTGTGGAATATTGTCTCTGCTGACTGTTAGCATTTCATGCAACAATCAGAGATCTCTTTAGATTTGTTTCAGATCCAAATTCTTAATTTAGTTTGCAAATCAAAATTTGATTGTCAACAATGATCAGGAATTGGTTTTGAAATAGAAACAAAGCTCCGACCTTATATTAGAAGCTTTTTTAAACCAGTCAGGCACCTGTTGGAGCTGTTTTCAGAGTATTTCCTCTTCTCCAGTGACTCACCGACCTGCAGGCCGGTGGATTTCTCTTCTACACATCATTACCATTATCCACAATTACTGATATTTTCTCCTCTGTTTCTCTGAACGGTTACAAGATAATCCAGGTCATGTGTTAACATAAACACAAAGC
The DNA here is from genome assembly GCA_903067075.1 of Micropoecilia bifurca. Taxonomy (NCBI): domain Eukaryota; kingdom Metazoa; phylum Chordata; class Actinopteri; order Cyprinodontiformes; family Poeciliidae; genus Micropoecilia; species Micropoecilia bifurca. Next base: position 4,964 of record CAEGAF010146448.1, read on the forward strand.
TGCCTGTTATTTTCTTGTAAGGGGGACATTTAAAAATTTCTCCCAGTGCTGCAGTAAAACTGTGAGGACTAAATTACCCAAAAACATCCAGATCTTGTGTGTGAGCCTCTCTACGATCACGTTTCGTCCAACTTTCTTTGGCTTCTTATTGAAGTTGTCCGCCTTACTTCCTTTCTTTCATCCCAACCATTTGCCCTCCTCCTCTGCTGCTGCCCTTCTGTCTGTCTCATTCTTGGCTTGTGGCGCATTTGGTCTGTCTAACGAGCCAATGAGGGACAACTCCACAAACATTTCTTCACATTAGCATCAGGCTACTGGGGCCGGGGATTGTGTTATGCTGAGCATTAGCCAGCATGCTGCTGCTTTAATTACGTTTGCTCAGCACTAGCCCTGCTAATAGCTAGCTGCCTCCCACGTTTCCTCCTTCATGAAGGGCGAGTGCAACGAGTTGCAAATGGTAGGAGAGGATTGAGAGGCTAAGTACCTGGGCAGGAATGTGTTCTAATAAAGTGCTGTTTCCTTTTTTTGTCACACTTAAATGTCGCAGAAAGATTAATACCCAAATTAAATCCAAACAGAAGAAGACATTTGCTCTTTCTAAGTGCTCCCATGTGCTATGGAGGAACTGTGGCCTACTCTTCTTAATTCAGCCATATTTTAGACTTTTTGAACACAAATGGCCTATTTAAAGTCACACCAGTCGTCACACTACCACCACCATGTTTTACTCTTGGTAAAACTTTATTTTCTTTTTTTTAATATGCCCATAAAAGTTGATTCTGGTCTTGGATCTCTCCCATTTTTCTCTTTCTTATTGTTGAAGCATGAACTTTGACCTTAACTGAGTCAAGTGAGGTCTTTAGATGTTCTATCTCTGGTTGCTATTTATGATCTTTTGATTTGTCTCATAAAATGTCAACAAAAATTCATATAATCACTTATAACTTTAAATTTAAGTCTGAATTAATTGAATATTTCAGTAATTTTAATTTTAATTTATCCGCTTTTTAAATAACAAAATTAATGTTTTATTGACAGAAATTTAATAATTGCATTTTTTTTCAGTGTAAGGTTAATAATTTCAGTCTGTAAAAGACTCTTTTCTGTTTGACTTGACATCAATACAGTGAAGGACTAATCTGCTGGTTTATTTTTTGAATTAAAAAATTAATAATTGGGTAGCCAAAGGTAATTCTTTTTGTACAGTTTTGATCTAATTACTGCTCTGAGTTTGTTGTTCCTCCAGGAGATGAGTTAACAATTATGTGATGACTAAAATAGTAGATGATTAGTTTAATAATCAAATCATCTCTATTAATCGTTTCGGCCCTGAACTGAAGTGCGCTTAAAAACAAAACCAGCAGGAATACTTTATCTGAGCTGTAAGTATGGAGGTGAATGCTGCTGTAAAATAGGGAATAAATCTTGTTATAGTGAATCAATAATTTAAAGTTTTACCATTTTGTCTCACTCTTGTCAGAAAGTCATAGAGGAAAGTTGACTTTGTGCCATCTCTGTCTGCCTGCTTCTGGGAATTTTAGTATTCAGGATTTGTTCGGGAACAGAAAACGCTCCAAATGTGTTGCAGTAGCCCAGCAGTCAGGCATTGTTATTCTGATTGCTTTTTTATAGCTGCACTCTTTATTCCTGCCTGTTTAGTCTTGTTTTTACTCTATTTCCCCTGAACGCTGCGGACAGTTACCCCTGTGTGGGGAAATCACTGAAATATCACATCTCTCACTGTTTCATCTGCTCCAACATTCCCAGACCATAAAAACTTGTGGCTGCTACAGATTTACAGAAATTCAAGAGGCTGTCTTTGATTCAATCAAATGTTTTCTCTTGGTTTTTCTCCAGCATGTTGGTTTTATGGAATGCTAATGATGTTTGGTTGGGCTACAAACTTGCTGGATTTTATTCTGGATGTTTGAGATGCAAACATCCTCCTGCTGAGCATCGAAAGTGAAGCTGACGGCTCAGCAGTGACTGAGGAAGTTTTAGTATCTGCAGAAATCTGCAGTGAAACAAACACACTGATGTAGTCGAGCATATGAACTATAATAAGGATGTAATACATCAAACTTGTTGTCAATCTTGGAGTTAATTCTATAATAAACTCTTTGCTGCTAATTGCTGCATATGACATGATTATTAGTTCAAAACCGCACAGCAGGGGGTGTTGTGATTTCTACTCATCTGTAACAATAAGACCTCCCACTGAAGCAGGCAGTCAGTGAAAAACAGCTCTGAAATACAGCAAGAGGGATAGATAGATGGATGGATAGATAGATAGATAGATAGATAGATAGATAGATAGATAGATAGATAGATAGATAGATAGATAGATAGATAGATAGAGAAAAAGAGACAAAGATATATTGACAAATAGGAAGATGGACAATTAGATAAATACACAGATAGAAACATACAAACAGAAATGGACAAATAACTTTATAAAGTATCTTTCTAATTACGTTTATAGAAAGATACTGAGACATATAAATAAAAAGATAAACAGACAGAAAAGAAGCTGGATAAGTAGAGAGATAAAAGAGACAGAGACAGACAGATCCACACGTGTGTGTGTGTGTGTGTATATATATATATATATGTCTACAGAGACAGAGAGAGTTTTTTATGGCATCTTTCATGTAACCTAATGTGTAACCTCTGCGTTTCCATGGAAACCTGGAAGGTATTCCCATCCTAGTACTCAAAGTAGAGGGCGAAGGATGTAGGATGACAGTTTGGGGTCCAAAGGTGCTGAACAAGCGAGCTTAGCATAAACATCTGGGTACATGTCTGAGCTCTGCCACAGTGTGTGAGAGTTGTGGGAGCGAGGACTCCTGACAGCGAAGTGTGTGTGTGCTTAGTGGAAAGGTGGGGAGGAGGAAGAAGCAAGAAGAAGGAAGATCCACTTCATCCCAGGTTAATTAAAAGATGATCTTGTCTTGAAGATGGTGCTGCGCAGCTGTCAAATTCAATGAGGAGATAGTAGTCAAAGAATTGCCTCGGGGAGTATTCCAGCAGAGCGGGTGAACTGAAGAATAACATCTCACTGATGCATTGGTGTGTCTGCGAGCAGGAGGAAGTGTTTTGTTATAAAGACAGAGAGAGAGAGAGATTTCCAAAGTGTTCAGCTCTGGCACTGATTCACTGAAGCAAGGCGCTGAAAGACAAATTTGTTAGACTTCAGCTGAAGTTTTAGGTGGAAATCAGGAGAGGAGATTCATTTAGCTTGAGTTAAACGTTCAAAGTTTCTGTCTACAGGGACGTTTTGACCTTGGATTTTGTGTTTACACTGCGGCATAGTCAAAGTATGAATGCAATGACTCTTCTTTGACATGACCTTAAAAGCTCAACCAGTTTGGCTGAAACAAATAATAATGTAGGATTAAGTTTTTTGCCTGAATCGAAACACTTTCCTTCACATCATGAGTCCAGGATTTTACTACTGGCAGAAAATATAAAGAAAACAACAGGAAGTGGTAGGAGGATGATGATGTGGCATGTTTTTAATGACTTCATATGTGATTTTAATTGTGTTTCCTATTTAATGGGTTGATGAAGTTGATTTCTATCGACTGAGTTTTGCTCACATTGGAAATGGAAACTCTATATCAGTCCAAACACTTGAAGGCAGGTTTCAGGTTTAGACAGGATTATTTTTCATCTGGAGTCTGGATATCTGTCTTTTGTTGTGACTGAAAAAGCAGAAAGGAAGTAAACTGTGATATCAAGTTTAGACTTTTTAAAATGATGAAAATTTCTTATGAGGATTTTGACATATTGTCTCAGTAGATTTCAATTCATGATATCAAACAAAAAAGTAAACAGAAGGTATTATGGGAAACATAATTTTTACTATTTTCTCCAAGATCATAAAAAATTATCATTAAATTTAAAATATGATTGAATAAAGTCACTGTGTGCAATTTAATAATATAGATTAAACTTTTTAAGTGAGTGACTAGCTGAAGAAGCTTATTTCAAATGGGAATAGTTTTTATTAGTGTTTGTGGCGACGTGAACGCTGGGCCATGCAGCCAAGAACACACACACTTCCCTAAAGAAGAATCAATAAATAGAATTGTATCACTACATTTTGTCAGTATCTCACACACACACACACACACACACACACACACGCACAAACACACACACACCATAATAAGGCCTGGCCTCTACAGTTAACTCACAGTAAAACTAAATATGATTAATTTTAGTTAAAAATTAATAGATGAGAACGAGTGCTAAAGGTTTGTGTTGATGGTTATTTGTAAGGACTGAGGCTTCGATCCTCTGCTCCCCCTCATTAAAGACCCGTGTCGTCACGGCGACCCGTCCTGCTCCTCTTCCTCTCACTGCGTTCCAGTCTGGCTCAGCCAACGGGTGGAGCAGGAAGTGCTGACAGATGTGACACCGACGTGACGCTGCCGCGCCGCCACTCCAGGCTGATTCTGCTCCGCCTCACGTTCTCGTTTCCTCCTGAACGTCTCTGTTGTTTCCGCCTGTTTCTCTTGTTGTTTGTGTCAGTTTGTGCTGGAAGGTGTCAGATGGGATTTATTACACTAATTGAGGGCAGAGGATGTGCAGATTGAGCCTTAATTGCTGCCTTGTCTCTCTCTTCCTTCTCTTCACATTCACTCCCTTTCTTTTTCACCTGGACTTAGCACAAATTCACACTGAAAACTCGATTTCTGTCGACATCAGAACTGAAACTCCCCTCACTATCCTTCTACTAGGACGGGATTTCATTATCTCATCCCACAATGGCTGAATCTGCTGCATTTTTCCTCTAGCTGCCCTAATCCTCTTTGTTTCCACTGCCTTTTTGAAGTCACTTGCTCTTGTATCTGATAAAGTTTATAATGACTGCTAATGAGCCATGGTTTATTCCTAGCTAATCAGCTGCGGATCGCATAGGGGGAAGGGATTGATGGTAAAACAAAGTCTCATTTTTCATTCGGAACGGGAGCCGCGCGGCTCTTTCTGCAGGAAAAAGTAGCAAAAAGGAGTTCGGGTCAATTAAAAGAAACAGACTATCACATCTTGTTGCTGATATTTATCTCAGTCGGACCAGAAACGGTTAATTTAATTGGGAAAGCAATACATTTCACCTCAGTTATAGGCAGCAGCTTCTTCTCCAAAACAGTCTTTCTTTCATCGATATTATATTAATTACTGCAGTCACTTGGCTGTAGTTTGTTCCAGTGCATACTGGGGAAGATTTATGACTGTTTTTCTGCAATAATATGTGGGTCACATGTGTTTTACTGTTTTTGAGTCACGTTTGACACATGCTAGCACAATTAAAGGGGATAGTTGAGTTTAAATTAGGAATGCAGCTGATTAATCTGAGGAAAACTATTCACGTTACTTGAACTTTTCCTGCTTTTGTCACTTGAAAACAGACAGAAATGTGCATACATAACCAAGAACAAATTAATTAGCTTACTTTTCTGTTTGAAGAGGAGCAGGAAGAAGTGAACACTTCTTTCCTCTTGTCTTACTGACGCAATTATGAAATGTTTGCAATTAAAACCATGTTTTAATACTTATGTGTCTGTTGCGAAAGAGCCAACAAATAAATTATATTACAGACAAAATAGTTACAAACTATCTACTAATAATAGTAATAATAATCATTATAAATAACTACCAACTCCTTGTCAATGTACAACTAAACTTATTTTTAATCTGTGTTACATAACAATGAATAACATATAGAAAAAAAACCGAGAGAGAAAAACTAATCAAGGTTCCCCCCAGAAAACTTACCAAACCCAGTATTTGTCATTCATTGAGTTAAAAAATGTTTAAAGTTGACAGAAAGTTTGAAAACATCACTTGATATTTATGTGTTAATTGAAAAATTAACACCTCAACACCAACCATACATGCAAACATTTTAAAAAGACTTAAATAAATAAGTAAAACTGGGGGGATCCCTGCTAATGACAACCATAATAAGCTGCCAATAGAGTTAATAGTAACACAGATTAGAAGAAGAAAAAACTAATTTTTTGTTAATTCCTATTTTCCCTATACAATGTCAGTAACTTAGGTTTTGATCTATTTTTAAACTGCCTGATATTTGGACATTGTTTTAGCTCCATATTCAGTTTGCTCCATCGTTTGACTTCACTTACAGTGATTTAAAATATTTTCATAGTTGTTTGGATGCTTCATATTTTGAAATTAAGAGTTTTCCTTAAGTTGTTGGCTCCCAGATCATTTTTTATTTTCATTCACTGACATCTCCAAATGTAACAGCTCCTTTTCGTCAATGTTTTAGATGGAGAGTCCTGGCATTAGTTTAGTTTCAAAACTCATTTACATTCTTATGTTTGAGATTTGAAACCAAAGTAACGAGAGTAAATGTCTGATACGATCTTCTGTCTGCTTGTGGAGCATGTTAATTTATAAAACCATGCTTTTTGCATGCAGGATTTATTTTTTATCTTAGTGCTGATTTTGCATTACTTTCTTCGTTTCCACCAATTGTAGCCCAGCTCTTGCACAGGTGTTAAGGTGTGCAAGAGGTGAGGTTGAGGTGTTAAAATCTGAGTAGCGTCTAAATCTTTCATAAAATCCCAATAAAAACATTGAGGTTTATGGCTGTAATTTGACAAAACATATATTAAAAATTGAACTATCGCAACTAAAACCTCAAATTAGCAGTAATCCACTCCACTCCAGGATCCCACACTAAAATGCAAAAATCCACATTTAAATGTTAGACACTATTTGGACCATTAACTCTGATTTATTTGTGCCTGGATCAACCGTCTGTCCTCAGCGACACTCTGGTGACAGGAAATCCTCCAGCTCCACGTTTTAGCCTGAACCCGGCGAAGGCGCCCAGAGGAATACACAATCTGTAAACTCTCACGCCGTCAGCACATCCCGCCTCATCGCCGGCAGCGCGCGCTCGCATACACACCCACACACTGCCGCGCTCCGTCTCTCCCCCTCATACACCTTTAATGGTTTATGGAGAACATTACCGATCTCTGACCTGAATTTTAACACCTGCATTACGCAGGAGTGGAGGTGAGGAAAATGGAGGAGTTATGCAAAACTCGGCGCGATGCATAAACAAAGGCATGCCGGGTGAAAATATAATAACATTCTCACACACACTCTCTCTCTCTACTGAAAAAAGCCCAAATATGGCAATTGGTCACAGACGTTAATCATAAATTAATAAACTCAAACTTTAGGAAAACAAACAGCTCAGTTGAGACATGTGAGAATAAAGCGACAGTTTCTTCTTCTCCTGCTGTGTAGAATCTGCTGACTTTTGCTAATTAGCAAACTGCAGGGGCTCGATGACACATCCAGGCGTTGGTGATGATAAAGACGGTGATAAAGTCTTTATAGGGGAAAGTTTCTGGAATGTCAACACGTTAGAATCGGGGGATAAATCACCACATCACTCAGGCGTTTTTAAAGCTTTCAACACAAATAGTCAGAAGAAAAAATAAGTGGTTTGGTTCCCTTTTTAATGTAAACTCAGCCTTTGTAACAGGAAGTACTCGTGTGAGCTGTTTGCTTTCATTTGGTAAAACGACACATTATACATCCTGCTTGGATTCATTTTCCGGCGTCAGCTTACATGTTTGTGATGTTCAAGGATCTGTGCCGGATTTTGTTTGTTTGCACGCTCTCAGAAAGCAGCCGCCTCCATCTTAGACCACAGGAGGTGAAACTGGGGTTGTTTTTATGCTCTTTATTATTAGGAAACGATGACATAACGAGGCAGAACTTGCAGCACGTGCAACCGCAGACCACCTCCAAGCTCTACAGCAAATTATCATCCTGATAAACAAGCAATGTCGCCATTGCTTCTACATTCCTGTTTTCAATTTGTGTTTGCATGTGCAACAAGCAGTCAGGTGACACCAGCTGCTGTAATTATCTCCTCGCCTCAGGATGGACATAGAAGCTGGTCTGTGGGGATGAGACAGTGGATGATGGCTGTATTAATGCTTATTATTTCTCATCTGGATAATGAGAATCTAATCGCAAAACCAAACAGAGGCATATAGAAATTGAGTACAGTTAAAACTTTCTGAAGAGAAAAATATATCCCAGAAAAGCCTATTAACTATTAAATTATTTGCATTTTAACTGATGCAAGAGAGCCACATAAAGTAGGTGAAACTTTGTTAAAAATGCACCTCAATAATGTATGAAGATGGTAAGAAAAATCAGATTTATAAAGAGACCACCAATTTGTAAGTTTTAACAGACCCAGATGACATGATCTACAGGAACCTGTCAGGGACATTTGAGAGCAGAAATCCTCTGACTTCTGGTAGCTGTCCATTAAGAGCTCAATAAAGTTATCTTAAAAAAAGCAGAAGCCAGAGTAGTTGCATCAAGAGTAGAGTCACGTGAAAACTTGGGCCACAACAGCATACAATTGTCAAAGAGCGGTTTTGCTAAGACTTAGCATAAATAATTTTAAATCCAGTTCAGAACGAGTCAGTGGAGTTTAGTTTGATGGTAAAAATGGGAATGAACCACAGCATCCAGTAATACCAGATTCCAACAGAGGATTTTACCAAAGAACCAGGAGGTCCAGTGTCTCCTTCTGGTGCAAAGATACTTATTTCAGTTTTGTCTTCCCTTAGTTGAAGAAAACTATCAGCCATTCCTCTATTTAACAGAACTAACCACCTTACAAACTGTGGAGTTCAGATGTTTCATTTTTGGTGTTCAACTGAATATCATCTGCATAACGGCTGATATTTCTAGATGTCTTTAGAGGTTGACTGATTGTGCACAAAATGGAGCAAATACAGCAGAAACAGCCGAAGCCCCAAAACAGAACAAGGAGAGAAATGATCAGAGAAGCATCCAGGGGGCTTTGGTGGCTCTGGAGGAGCTGCAGAGGTTGCTTAACAAAAGGGGAGTGGCCGTTACCGTAGCGTCCTCACCTGTGCAAAATGTGCAGGATTAACCTTTGGAGAAAGAATCGGGATGTTATTGTCTGCAGATGCTGCAGGAAAACATGATGCCTCCAACTTTCATTGTCCAGTTTTGTGCAGTTTTTACATTTTTATTTGCTGTTTTCCTGCTTTGCACCACTTGGAGCTGCTCTCACATAAAACCTCGCTGCGTTTGGCTGGCACCGTCCTCGTTTGTGTTTCAGCCTCAGAGCGGCAGAGTTACAAGCCAAGTTGTCATTGTTAATTTGTAACTTTATATTGGTGGAACACACACAAGCTTTAATATTTCACCTCTGAGCCTTGGATAACGTGGTTAAATGCCTGGATATGTGCTGGTTTCTAGAAAAGACAGGACGTAAAACAGGCCAAAATACACATTATTTCTAATATGAATGGTTTTTATTAATATTTTATTCTGTTTACAGTCACTTAACAATTTAAAAAGATATCTTTAGGATCCTTTGAGGTAACTGTGTTGTATTCTCTAAAATGACCTTCGACTGAATCTCATTATCAGAACTTCTCAGACCAAAACGGAGAGTATTTGGTATCATAGTGGAAAGTTTTTTCAGGTTTCAGACCACTGAAAGCTTTCACAGCCAGTATTGATCTCTGTATCGAGCATCCTTGATACCTTCCTCTATGCAGCCGTGCGCAAACTTTGGGGAACTGTCCCCCAGCACATAAAGAGGGACCTTGTGGAGTGCAGATAGTGGCTCAGACGGTCATGGGGAGCCGGCGATAATGGCCATCTCCTGGCAGCCCAAAGAGCCGTGACGGGCCACCACTGCCTGCCACCGGCTCCCTGCCTCTGATAAGAACAGGGCAGGCGAGAGAGAGACACTTTGCAGGGCATCTCTGTCTCCTGCAGTACATTCACACGCTCCTCATGCTGCACAGATAGCTGGCTGAGCGGCGCAGGCAGCAGGCTCGCCCTTGTTGAGCTGTTGGTTCAGATGAATGTGTGCACCTGCTTGGAGCTGAGAATCAAACAGAAGGAAACCAAATGCAGGGAAAAAGAGGCTCTGCAGTTAGCGTGTGTACGCTGAAGAGGACGGGCTGCTTAAATATGATTACATTTCCATTTAATATCCCCTGTTTAAGCTTTGTTTACAGTCGGATTACCAATGTCTGATTTTCAGTAAACTGAAAAATTAGTAGTAGAGTCAGGAAAGCCATTAAAAACACATCCATCATATCTGAGACTGAACCTGGAAGGAGGTTGAGGTGATATTTCCTGCAATTATTAGAGGAAATCAGAGATGTAGACATCCTAAAGGCTTTAGGATGTCTACATGACTGCAGTTATATTTAAATGTGTTTGAAAACCAACTTTTCCCTTATTTCAAGTGCAACAGATAATATTGAGCCCTAGATGTTTGTTGTTTGGTCCTGCAATCTAGTTTCAAGTTGTTCCTTCGGCCAAGTAGCTCAGGATGAATGACGATCAACACAAGTAGACTTTTACAAGCATGTAGGAGGAGGAAGCACAAGGTCTGATACTTTCATACCACCATGCTAACTTTCCTGAGGATTTGGATTGTATGTTTGTAAAGCAGGTCATTAGAAATGGCAGAACTCTGACTGGTTTGTTGGTGTAGTAACACAGCGTGTCACCGACAAGTTGCTGTGTCCGTCGTGCATATATCAGGTTGCTGTTCTCCCTGATTGATTGTGAAGAACTGAAATGTAGCTCTCTTGCTCTAAAAACAATTCAGCCCAGAAACAGAAGGAGCAAATGAATTTTACGTCCGAAGCGGAGAGGTTTCATGATGGATAGCACTCTAGCTAATGGTGTACTGGCATCTGGACAGAGCAACAGCAGGCCGCGTCCGAGACGAGTCGTTTCCTGAGAAGGCGAATATGGCCGCCACATGAGCCATGGCTCCGTCAAGCCCTGCCGGATCGTTCCCTCTACTCTAAATGGTAATGTCTCCCTTGGGCAACACAGCATGGTGCTACATATGGAGCTACAACATGCCCTCCCAAAGGTTTGTGCCTGTGTGTGTGCGAGTAAACCTAAGACGGGGAGCAGGGAGTGTGCAGAGCAGCTGTGTCCCCTCCATTCAGCTCCTGGTCACCTCACCCAATCGAACTGGATCTCACGCACTGTTGATCCAATCACCTTAGCCGTCACACGCCATTGAGCCAATAAGTTTGTACGTGGCTCCGTGTCGAACTTTGGCACACCCATGAATCTGGATTTTGTCCCGGTTCAGGCATCTGGTTGAGACGTGGCGCCAAAGAAGGAAAAACTTTATTTATTTATTTTTTCTTATTGACTGAGAAAAATAGCTCAGTGTTAACACACCTTGTTTTACCAGATGTACACCTGTTCATCGCAGAGGGCTCTCATATTCACCTGACATGCACCATGATCCATGTTAATGAGAAATTAACGACACGCCATCAGATATGAATGAGCCATTAGCATGTGCAAGGTTGTTATTATCTGTGGAGCCAGGGTGGCGATCACATGCACACAATTAACATAAGATCTGCTGACTCCATCAGCCTTTGCTGCTATCTGAATATCTTTACATGATTCTAGCAATCGGCAGGTTTGTGACAACAATGTAAGAAACACAAAGTCAGCAGATAAAGGCTTAGTTATTTATGCTTAAAAGTGGATAGTACTGGTTATATTTACTTGAGTAACTTTTAGGAAAAAAGGTATAAAAGTAGTTTTACTGCACTGTGCTTTTCTCTTTTACTTGAAAATATTATTGTTGCTACTCGTAGAGTATATTGATTTTATATTTTATATTTAGAGATTTATTATCAATATCTGGTTTAAAAAGCCGTGATTTTGTTTTGTCATTACCTTCAAATCCTTGAATATTATTTCTGAATGTCTGTTGATGCATATTTTACACACAGACAAGATAGTATTGGAAGCATTTTAGTGCCATTTGAAGGATAAAAGGTGGACATCAGTTTTAATATTGTGGAAAAACAGCCACGAGTTTAGCTGTATTTCAATAGTTAAAGCAAAAACAGCAAAATATGAACCAATAATTATGGAGGTTGACTGTCAGGAAACACTTTTCTGCTTGTAATCTGGATTATTCTTAGTCACCATGTGTTGGTTTTTAATCCTACATACAAATGTAGCTACAAAATGACTAAAAAAAACTATATTTGTTCTTAAAATGTCAACGTTGAGTCACGCTGAAAGTAAACTCTTACCTGCTTATATAATCTTCTACTGACCTTGTATACTTTATAGCTATATTACTGTCCAACTCCTCCAGCTAATTACATTAATTTGATTTAAAGTCTTCTAAAAAATGATAATGAGTTTGATTGTGACAAGTTTCTTGGCACTAATACATGAATTACAGTTCGCTTAGACTGACTACATCATTTGAATCAGACGTTTAACCTTTTAAATTGCAAATAAGTCAAAAGCAGGAGGAGTTTAATGCTGTGGATCCACTTGTACAGACAGATCCTCTGTACAAGGTCCTCAACTGAGCTGGATCCACTGGAAAGCAAACCAAGAAAGTAATTAAACCGATTCTGCACAAATCAGTACAACAAGCTCCTATGGGTTCAATTTAATTTTTTTTCATGTTTTCCATTATTGAAGTCTTACCATCGAAATGTGGCTGAAAATCCAAAGCTGTAGGAAAGAAAAGAGGCTTTTCCTCCGACTGTTTTTCTTCAATCATGTGTAGGTACGTCGTCTAATGGCTCTCGGTCGGCTTTGATCTAGCAGATAATTCGCTAGACGTATTTATCTGAGTGTAGAACAAAGTCTGAAACATTACATAAAATGTCAGAACTTTGTTTGCTTCAAACTTTGGAAGCTGAAAAGATCGAGGCGGGGCCTCGTTTCCATAAATTTGCCCTCATTTATGTTGTGAATGATCTCCTCTAATGAGAAGCTGTACTTCTTTCTCCTAACACATCAGTCACACACAGTGAATGACTGGTTTTTATTCCCCTCAACACTGAGATAATGTGTGTACATCCATACGTTTCACTCATTATGCCTCCAACTCATTTAGTCGATACTGAATTACCCGCACACGTTTCATCATCGCAGTCCCACCAACTTAATAACAACGGCTTCATTTCTGCCTGACCGCTGTCGTCTATATTAGCTTCATATATTCACAGAGGTTGTTGAACTGTGAAGCCAGTGAATTGAATGTAGAGAGGCCCACTCGCACTAATGACTCACCCAATCCAAAGGCAGGACGTGCAGCTAATAGTCAGTTGGGTGTGTTAGCATTTCAAAACAAGGTCGCAGCCTCCTTGTGAGGTGATCGCCGGTCAGGAGCCTGTGATTTATGACTCAGCATTGCTCTGCAGGGGTCTGCAGGATGTGCTTCTCTTCCTGCCCCGGCCTGTAATGAATGTAATCTAGAGGGTGTTAATTTGGGAGCAGAGAGAGCTAACTGCCTCCTCTCCTCACAGGCTGACAGCAAGAACTTACCATTTAAACAAGCTAATTAGTCCTCAGCCCAGGCTGGAAACTTCAGGAAATGGAGAAAAAGGGACAGGAAGGTGCTAATAATTCAAAACAAATGAACAGGAATCGTGAACGGGAACAGAAAAGCTAATTAGACCACATCCTTCATTGAAACGTATGATTGAAAAATGGGAATCGCAGCCACCTTGATTTTATTCGATGCAAATTTTATTGGTTCTTCTGTGAAACCTGAACCCAAACTTGCATATCAGCAGTTCTGGGTCTAATTTATTCCACTTTACAGTTTATGATTTTAAATCCAATCTAGCTAAACTTCACTGAACTGAAGAAACATTTCTACTGCTTTTGTTTAACTCTTCTTACCTTTATTAAGCAAACAGTGAAGGCTGCATGTTAGCTTCTCAGCTAAAAACAACTTAAAGGGTTTTTAAGCCTTGATATTCAAAGTGTGGACATAAAGACATAGACTTATAGATCAAAGTAAGACTAAGTTTTTTGCCACAAGATAATTTAGGCAAAAGGAAAAAAAAAAATCGCTTTTTTCCATATACAATATTTATTCTCTGTCCTGTAGTAGAAACTAATCTTTCTGGGATTCACACCAAACATTACAAAACATATATAATGGTATTCCTTAAATTAAACACAAAATTCAAATTAACTACTTCAAAGACTTACAAACATTAAAAAAAGACAACAACATACCTCATCACATAAACTAGTTCAACCATGTCAGAACTAAATTTAAAAATATGACAACCAAAAACAAACTATAAATATTTGTTTGGAGCAAATCCCCCAGAAAACTGAAAATGTGGAATATTGACTGTGATATGTGTGTCGAGATATTTTAAAAACATACTGTGATTTCATTTTTACATTAATTATGAGGACATTTCAGGACCAGAACATTTCTCTGAACATATTTAGAATATTCTGCTTCTGCAGTACCATTCAGCTGTAACTTTAAGCTTCTTCCCCCTATAGAAATATACTCAGCATAAACCGCCAGCGCTCAATAATATTACGTCTGATTAAGGCATATGGTCTTAGTTTAGGTCATGTTATTGCTGCATATTATTAATTCATCCTGTTTGCTCCAGGTCTGCCCATCTTAGGTCTTTTATTATTGCTTAAATTAGCATAAAAATCAGTTTCTTCTGGGTAGAAACTTTAGAAATCTTAAAGTTGTGAGCTGTTGTTTAGTTATTCCCATCGCTGCTCTTGAAGTTGCTTCTCGCAGCTGCAGGATGTCCACTTCCCCCTCCTTTCTTTATCTGCACTTCTTTGTTGTGAAAGGAAGTGGTGCGCCTGGCTTTCTACCTCTGTGCCAACTGTGTGGCCATTACACAGCTGATTATGCCAGTGGGCCATCTGTTGCCTGCTTAGCAGTGTCCAACAGGGGAGGACAGTGAGCGTGAGGTTGACCCTCTTTATAATTCACAGACAGCCAACGTCCTCAGCTCGCTCGTTTGACTGCTGCCGCTCTCTTCCAGACAGAAACCCGGCGTCACTCTTACTTACAATTCCAGAAATACCTCACTGCACACACTTATACCTGAAAAATATCCACATCCTCCCTGACGCCAAACACAAGATCCCACAGAGGACCTAATTGAGCCAAGCCCGGGTTACAGCGGGCCCTTCTGAGCAGACGGGCTCACTGTTAGGTCACTGCAGGTGGATGTGGTTCTGGCAGAGCCACAGGCTGACAGCTATGTCTTCAGGCTCTGCTGCCCCAGCAGCACTGCTGGGCCAGATGGTCATACGATGGGAGTTATTAAAAAGAAGTGGAGAAATCTCAGAGTGCAGCCTGATCAGGACATCCCTCCCATATTTTACGCCTCTTCTTTTGCCCTTTTTCTCCTTCTTACTCCCTGCTTTACCAGCAAGATGTCAGTTAGCGCTTATATTTCTGAAGCTAACCTTTCACAACTACTTTAGTCAGATCCCAAGTGTCGTTGACGCAGAAGGTCAACTCTAACACATAAATTAGAGCATCTCATTGGCGCAGCCTTGACTCCAGTTACTTTTTATCTCAGAGAGAGAGAAGTTGACAGATTTTTCTTTCTAGTGCACAATTTCATTCAGCTTTTAGATCAGAAATATGGATATATTTGCATATTGGAACAGGACTAGAAATGGGATAGCTTGCTTGTCTTAATATTTTATGGTAATATCTGTTGATTTTTGTTACTTTTTCAAGAATAATAGTGGATTCTAGCAGCCCTGTGTGCCTTTGAAAGCTATTAATTTGCAATAATTCATGTTAAATTGGCACTATGACAGCCGTAACTGGTTAATTAGAAAGCAACTGGACCTTTCACGCAAAAGACTTATTCATGTCTATCAAAACGTAATTAATGGGCTGATTAAGACATGAGAGCCACTGGCCCTACCTCATATTCAGCTCAGTGTTTGAGTTGTTGACGCTTGACGATCCACACATGATGTCACATGAGCCGCTTTGTGATTTAGATGAGAGGTAAAGTGTCTGCAACAACAGGAGACATTCAGTTGTCTTTTGGCTAATTGATTGTCTTTTGGATATTTATTAAACCAACTTGAGGTTTTGTTGGTTTTCTGTAGCTTGTGGAAGCTACAACAAACATTACCCAGTGAGTGTCGTACGTTGTGCTCTACTCTGCCCCCTAGAGTCCAGCAGGGTCTGAGTATAAATGCTACACATCAATGTAAGCATCAATCATAAACCAATCTTCAGTTACCTCATTGAGGCGTGTACCAGGTTCGGTTTTCTTCCTACAATTTAAAATTTAAATGAATCAAATTATTTTTTAAATATTTCAATTTTTGATGCAAATGTTGGCAAATTGTTCTTTTTGTGGTAGAATAAACTTCTTATTTTCTACAGGTTTTGTAGAATGTTGTCAAGGACTAGTAGGAGGATTTCGACTTCATGTTTCAGCTGGTACCCTATTTTATTTTTATTGTAGAGAAGAAAGGAAATTATGGTGGGGAAAAAAGTCTAGAAATCCTCAAATAATCAAACAGAAGTCATGACAAGACGTCGCCTGATGATGGCGCTGGGAGCTTTTACTCAAAGGGTTAATACTGGAAACTCATTGCTACAAAACAAACCATTAATTGGAGTTTAATCACCACAGCAAACAATCAAAACACAGAGAGCACTTAACAATACCCGGATCTATTAATACAACTAGGATTTATTAAATTATATGGCTGCATATGCATGCATTTGTTCTGTTTTTAAAGTGGAGTGGCAAACACAACACCCTCCGGCAGAGCATTACAAACTGAGCATCCCATAATCAGCTCGTCTTCTTCAGGTTCTGAATGCCTCCTGCTCGGGTTTGACTTCCTTGCTAGAAAAACACCTGGAGCGAAGATGAAAACAAACATAATACCTGGTAATCCTTCATATTAACATCAGAAGCCATCAGATTCATTGCATTCACAGTAGAGTGGAAACAAAAAACATATTTCTGAAAGCTGGATTGATGTAACAATATGAAAACAAATGTTTGTGCATTGGGTGTTTGGATGGGTCACTGCATTGTCGCTGTAGAAGATATCCAGCCTCGTTTAGCTCTAGACAAATGAAACATTTTGATTTTTGTGGCGTGTTTTAGGTCTACAAATGCAGTAGAGGGGGTGACATATCCTGAAACATCATTTCAGGTGTTTTCCAAAAGGTAAAAGTCTAAAATATATATAAAAAAAACATAATACAGTAGGTTAGGCCTGGGCAAGGTGGCTGAAAAATATATAATGCAATAATTGTTTAATATCAATAAATATTGATTAGTATTTTGTTTTAAATTTCTAAAATCCTGACCTTTACTGTTTTATACACAGTTTTTACTCAACATAGTTTTTAAAAAAATTTTTAAGCTGTTATGAGACACGGTGGCGAAACCTGAAACTGCTGCTGCGCAATTTACTCAACGACTTTGTTGCTAGGTAACCAAAGAATTAGTGAGTTGCCAGGTAACCAAAGAGATTCCAACAGTCTGAGAGGTTGAGTAGCTAAAGTCTTTCCTCTGCCTTCATTCCCCAGAATGCTTTGCAGTTCTGGATAGGAATTTAGTGAATATTCTATTCTATTATCTATTGATATTGATTATGTGTCTCAAAATGTGCAAAGTCCATAGTAGATTTTTTTGTTCTTTGTATTCCAGGTAGATGCTACCAAAGCAGGCGTTCTGAGCTTCTAGGAGTCCCACTTCAGATGAAACTCTGACTAGTGAATCTGAACACCCCCCTAACCCTCCAGCACTTTTAATTTACTTCTGACACTCTGAGAATTTGTGCAAGACTCTTGTGGCGGTTACAGCAGTCAACTGCTCTGCGCTGTTGGCCGCTTCGCTAAAGGGTGTTGGCTGGTGAAACTGCAGTCCTCTGCCCCTCAGAGAAATAAATAAAGCACTAGACAATAGAGTCACTCACTGTAGACTTCAGCCTCCGGGCAATGCTCCAGCCAAACCGGCCAATTGCTCAAATGGAAATTAGAAGCGAGGAGAGAGATTGTGAATAGTACATTTACTCCAGTCAAGCTGTGCAGATCGATGAGGCACATTTTCAAGGGAAAGGCAACTCGTTTGTGTCTCAGCTTGTATAGCTTGTATGCATGGACCCCTCATAACCTTGTAAAGGCCATACTACTCTCCAGTTATGCATGCAGAGCCGTCTGCCTTTTTCTTTCCCAGTGACGGCTCTTTATTTCCCTCTATTATCTACCTGAGCGTTGCTCTCAGCCAAACCTGACTCGGCCTCGACTCGCGGCCAGAGCTGCTGTCACAGGGCGGCGCTCATCGTTTCTTTTGTCCCCAGGCCAGAGCAAGGCTTCAGGCTCAGAAATAAACACAGGAGCATCACTTCAAACAAGGAATGGTTTTATTGTTGACTGTTCAGATGAAGATGTGGCAATAAAGGCTGATTTCCTTCAGCTTTAAGTTTCTAGCAAACAGAGGTAACGAGTCGTCTGTTTGCTAGAAAAAATAAAGTTTTTATGGAAAAGTTGCTTCTGGTTGTAATAATGCTTTACATTTTGGTGCAATTAATACGTGTTTTATAAATAATTTGACATTGGTAAAACTGGCTGTTTTGCCATAGAAATACTGATCTTCTTTCTCTTAACATTACAACTTTATTCTCATATTATTCTGAATTTATCACACAAATTATTCTCGTATTATTAAAGCTGCAATCTTGTAATATCATGACTTCATTTTTCGAATTAAAATATGAAAAAAGTGTTTGATAGCGTATCCATAAACTAATACACAAACATGAAAATGAAATTTGAATAGAACATTTCTCTGTAAAATAAACGTTTTAAAAATCAGTCTGGCACTGAAGTGCTTCCTGGCCTAGATTTGAGCCGTAGCTAAATGCTTTACAAAACATCTTGACCTTCAATCATTTTCGCTTTAACCAAACCAAAGCCAGTGGCTGTTTGTCTTCTGAACCTGTCTCTGCTCAGCAGCAGTCCAGTGGCACTCTGAACCTGTAAGAGGCTCTAATGTCCATTATTTCTGCATAGAGTTGTGATTTAAAAACCCAGACTGCGGGTGTGAGGCTGCGACTCTGTTTTCAGCCTTGTTTATCTGGAAGGAAGAGCAAAGCAAAGGCGGCTGATTTGTGTTTGAGTTCAGCTCAGACAACCACAGCCACATACCCCCCAGTGTTTACCACAGATCTTTATTTCAACAACCGATCTGATCGGCCGAGATGAGACGCGCCGACGCCAGGCCATCAGGGACGCGAGGCAATAATACGCCGCTCTCCCGTCGTTTGGCTTGCATGCATCATTCCCATAGCGACGCAGATAACCTTCTGCCTCTGTTATCTTCACAAGTCGCAAGTAGAGCCCGGTGTTTACAGCCCCTCTCATCCACACATCACAGAAGAGTGGAAAAGACTCCCCTTCCAATAAATTCCTCCTATCAGAGCGAGGCATAAGTCGCAGTAGCTGCATCAGATTTAGTGGTGCCACTAGGCTTTAATGAATTCCCCCCCCAGCTTCTCTCCCGCCCCCGCGGGGAGCGAGCCTTTCCAATCGGCTGCTCGCCTCACTGCAGAACTATTGATAACGAGCCCTGGGGGGGACCGGCGGTGAGCTCAGCGAGGTCCATAATGAAGGAGGCCGGGACTCTGCAGGGAAAACAGCTGGCGTAATGAGAGTGGCAGGGGTCGCCGGGGCAGCTGGAGGTCAGTGTTGCAGGCGGTGCGGCTGGTTACCGCAAAGGCAGTTTGGAGGAATTGTTAGACGCAGGAGGTGTGAGGGACAAGACCAGCATCAGGTGATGTCGATTGGCAGTAAGGGTTTAGGACACCATCTGTTTAAACATCCCAGACATATCCAAACATTTGCTGTGGTCTCACTGAGAGCAACAACAGATCCAGGGTCTGTGTTTTCAGGCCAGCAGCTCAGCTGTTGTTTTGCCGACTTCGCGTGATTGCATCTGAAAACTCTGGGACAATTTGTTAAATGTTTTAGTAGATTGGAAATGCTGATTCACCCAAGTGAGTCATAAAATGGCTGATTGAATGAGCTATAAAGAGAATTGTAAAGTGTGTTGTGGAAACAGAGCGGCTGCATTTAATCACTGGTTCGGACTGGGGCAGTTGGGGAAGTCGGGTTCCTCTGCTGGTAAATGGAGGCTTAACCTGGTTTACCTCCATCCTCTAACATCATTACAGAACATCATTAAACTAAAGAAGCAGTTTTTAGCTTTAAATTCTGTTAAGATGTTGTAGATGAAGCTCCTCCCCCACTCAGCTCCTTCAGACTAGCCAGCAGGAATTAGCAAACACCTGGTGGGACTCGTTATGGGAGCTACTTCTCAGAGCAAATCTAGTAAAAACAATGTTACAGGGTTAATAGAGGAGTTTCTTGAAGTGACGGGCCAAATTTCAAGGCGTTAAATTATACTGTGAAATGGCACTATTTTATTGGACAACACATGATACTGCCCCTTTAGAACGTCTCAAGTTAATTTATCTAAAATAATGTCTTAAATTCATCTTACAAAAATGTAAGTCAATTATTTCAAGTCTTAGATTTAGATTCCACACTGAACGATCCAGCCAAATATGCAGTACTGCAACTCTGCCACACTTTGCACTATCTGAGAAATTCAAACGGTTTCTGAAAGGGGAATTATTGGGCTTTCCAGCCAATATTGTGTAATTATGGTACTTAATTATTGTGGTAATTAATATTCAGTTTTCTTCTGCACATTTCAGTTAGTGAAACCTTCAGAAAACTCCCCTCCCAACCAGATATTCTTCCCTTATGGTGAAAAACAGATGACAACCTCCTTTAAATCATCATCAGCGTTCGGTTTTCTTTTAATAATTGCCTCCTTTATCTCTGCACAGCAGCTCTTATCGCCGTATTGCATTTGAAGGTCTAAGAGGTCAGCATGTTAATTTGCACTTTTATCTCGTTTAGACCATGGAATATGACGGCACAGCTTGACAAAACAGGAAGCACCAACACAGATCAAAGTTTGCGGCCCCCTGCTAAGAGTTCCTAAAAAAAAAACAAGATCCCTTTTCGACATTCATATATCGTCGTCAGATCGTTCAGGTTATGCAATCGGTAATTAATTTTGCAATCGCTGCTAATTACGTGAGTGTTTTTCCATCGCCCTCCGTTTTTCAGCAAATATTTACGGCCGTGTGACTGAAAAGCAGCCTCCCATCTCCATCGGCGCTCGTCGGGGAGTGTGAGATGAAATTAAACTCGCAGATAATGAAAGAGAAATGCTTGATGCAGATGGATGTTGTGGAATGAGAACCCGTCGGAGAAATGGAGTATGCCGGAACGAGCCAGTGAATTAGGATAAAATGGAAATCCATCTCTGTGGTTGTTATCCATTTAGCACGCGCTGAATTCAAATGGATAAAAGCTTTAATAACCTGGTTAAATCCCCACTGTGTGGTGCCAACAGGCAGGCATGTTCTATTTTGACAAGTGTCAGCTAAGCAAATAATCCACAACAATTGGTCTGGGGATGTTTACCCAGTGATCTGAATTGTACTTCATATGCTCTCTGAAAGGCTTTGTTTGGCTAATCTGCTCAGGGAAAAAAAAAGAAATAAGAAGAAGTTTTAGTCACACAAAATCAAATATTCATAAAACCCAAACATATTATCACCCATTGCAGGGTGCAATCATACATTGTTTTCTTTTGTTTGGGAAGATGAGAGTCGTGATTCATCAGGCCTCTCTCTTACTGCAGCTTTTCCTCTTTCTGCTCTGCAAACCTTTCTTCACAGTAGCAAAGTTGACTCAAATAATTAAAATCCTGACCAATCAGAACTTAAAAATGTGCTGGAGCCAGTGTAGAGATAAGACCTTGGTGAGTGTACTGACTAGACTTGGCATGAAGTCTGAATAGCTTGCAGATGTGAGAGTGGTGATCTGTCCAGACGGGTAAAAAGAGCCTTATAACGGCCCAAACACAAAAGCATGAATAAAGTTCTGAAGATCTTCTCAGGAGACCATATCTTTGATTTTGGAAATGTTTTTAATTAAAGGAAAAAGGAAGGAGAAGAAGCTCTGATGTGACGTAACTTGTAGATCTTTGAAATTGGATGCAATTTCAAGAAGCAACTGTCTGGTGTTCATAATACAGGCGATGAGGAGCTGCTGTAAAAACTTAGTTGTGTTTAAAATGAGGTTCGGTCCTTCAGCAAGGCCCAGGTTCATAATAGTTGAATATTCGGATCTTGCTTTGGAGGGGGAGCACCTGAAGCTACAATCACACAGCAGGCAAATCTGAACAACCAAACTCAATCAGACTGCAACTCTTCCACATGTGGCACTAATTTAAGTAATTATCTGATTGTTTGGTCATTTTATCCTAATTTTACATCATTGAAACAATAAATTTTGCAGGTGTTACACATCAGATTGTTGATTAATGTTTCATTTATTGCCTCCCAAAACTTGTTGTGTGAACCTTAGAGTTCTAGATTGGGTGTTAAACATTCATCTAGTTTTCTTTATTTTACCTCTGATTTGGATTTCATGACTGTTCCTCATTTTCTGTGAACACAACTTCTAACATTTGGAGAGCATGGTTTGGCCTTTCTGGTGAGCTTTGCGCGCTGAACTCTGAATGTCGGCGGTTTTGTGTTCTGCTGATCACATGGTCGCTGTGGCCTCATTTAAGCCATTGATTATTTTAACCACATACAAAATTTCCCATCACAGCGCTGATCTGTACCTCATTTCAAACACACAAACTAGATTCTTGAATCAATTTTCGCTGCCTGGAAGCACGTCCTCCATCCCATCCATTAACTTTCCTTGGCAGCGCTGCCCTTTCCGGATAAAGGGCAGCGGGCCATCATTGTAAGTAAGAATTTGTTAATTAATCACAGCTTCCACATGCTTGCAACTCCTGCACTGTATGAAATAAATATCAAACAAAATTAAGAGATGAATGCAAAGTCCTAATATTTTAAAATCAGATCTTTATTTCTGAGCTCGGCTACTCGTTTTCATTTCAACATTAACAGCAACATCTTCTCCCTTGTGGTTCTCTACATTGATTTCAAGCGTCTGCCTAATGAATAACATGTAGAGTATTTAATTTCCCTCACGGATTGAATATAGGTGGTGGTTTTCGCTTTCAGAATCCAGAAGAAACCCTTGCATATCATGTCCTGCAACACCAATATTGCACCTTCAGTTAATATGTGCTTGTATGCAACATATAAAGGTTAATATGAGACTGGTATCTGTGAGATTTTATAAGCTGCAGGCTGTTGCTTGTTTGGAAAGAATGATACTCTTCCAGCAGCAGGGAAGGAAGCTGCTGCCACGAGAGAAGAATACATGGGACAAGACCTAGTTACTATGGAAACAAAGGAAACCTAAAAGAGGTGTTGGGGGTGGCAGAGAAGGATAAGATGGAAAGGAGAAGAAGAGGAACGTCGGGAGGCATTGGGATGTTTTGGAGACGGATGATCGTGAAAGGAGGTAGAGCGTATCAAAGGGATGAGAATCTAGGCCTCCCCTGTGATACTCTGTTATTTATTCATCGCCTGCATGCGTGCCACATCATCATTCATAACCACAGCCCTCCTTTAGCACCAAAACAAACATATCAAAGTATTTGCAGAGATGAAATATGTTCCCACAACTCATTATCATGCTAAAAGGCAAGGGTCTCCGGTTGGTCCTCCTTTAGAGCACAAGTGGTGCTCAAACTTACAACCAGGTTCAGCCAATAAGGCACCTTCTTACAATACATGTTTTCTTTTTCCTTTTTAAAGCAAAACAACTAGGCAGAAATGATCCAGACAACAATGGGAGAAAGAATTGGCTCAGTATGAATAATTAAACAGGCTGCGCCATTGATAGCGATGAAGATACAGCAGCTAATTAACACAGAGAGGTGAAACGAGGGACGAGTGGGAAACTGAAACCTCATTCTCTTTTTACTCCAAAGGAAGTCATTTTATCTCTTATTGGTGTAAACAACAGCCAATGTAACATCTTGAAGACGGCAGAGGACTTTTGACAAAGTTTGTGGTGTTCAGAGATGCGTACTGCTGTATATGACTGAAACCAGTTATTTACATACACTGTGCAAAAAACAGGCAGCACACCGAGAATAGAAAGTATCAGGAAGAGAAATATGGATTTCCACAGGTTTGGTTTATCCTCTGTTACATTTTTTAGATGCCTGAAGATGAACAGATTGAAATACGAAATGTGGTAACATAACAAAAGAAAAGAAACTTGTAAAGCTGCTAAGACTGTGTCAGTAACTCCAGTGAAACATGGACTGGAAGACCAATCAGGGAGAAAGAAACCACAGAAACAACAACAAAACCTTAATTTCCTGAGGTTTGTCTCGTGGTTGGATGAAACCATTAAAAAGAAAAAAATAAATGTAAGGAAATTTGAGGTTGTGTCTCATCAATGGAAAGAATTTCGGTCACCCTGACTGACCCAAAACAGAAAAAGTTGAGTTTGATTGATGGTCAGACAGTAAGAAAAAGAAACGATTTGCAACAGCTTGCGTGTGTGATTCCATCTGTATGTTATCAACAAAACCTCTATATCACAGCTTCCCTAGTGAGCCCTGATGTCGCAGCTCATTTCCAATGCTAATAAGAAAGAAAGCCAGGATGCGTTCTCTTGACTCATTGCTGCTTTTTTATCCTCAAACAATTGTTGCACTGCGTCAGAGCCGCCCAGGATGCTCGTTGTTGCCAAGGCACTGGTGCAGCTGTGGAGGCTTGTTTTTTACCCCCTATTTCCAGCCCCACCATCCCACACACCCATGTGGTCCAGCTACAAACACCATTATCAACACCAACAGTAGAGGGATAAAAGCAACTCAAGCCACTAAAGAGACTGTTTTTTTGTTTTTTTCTCAGCAGGGACTCTGTCTCTGAATGTTACCACTGGTCCTTTTTGCCAAAGATAGTGTGGAAAATATACAAATATACATTCAGTGGGCAACACAAGGCTCATCACAGTCAGACATAGAGAATATTCACCCATCAGTAAGCATATAAAAACAAAGAGAAAGTGGGAAATTGGAAAACAAATAGCAAAAGCAAAACACTAGATCAAGTTATTATGAGTAATGCATATAATTAAACTGAAATTAGGTGGCTGGGATTCTCTAACTCTGGATTGGATGCTTTAGGGACCAACATGCTTCACTGAAACTTTTCAAATGGGGTCTGTTTGAGTGAGCTGAACCACAGGAATTCATCCAGTTTTCACTCCAGTCTAATAGATGACATTATTCCAGTGGTTTGCTGACAAAATGTTCCCAAGAAAAAGGATATTTCAGTGCAGTTTTGTGATATTGTTAGCTATCTATGCTTTCAAAGTGCAAGCATTGTTTTCTGTTCTGTGCACATTGTCTTTGAAAATTCATTTTCCGTGGTGTATATGGTGGAACCTTTAAATTTATCTCGTTTGGTGACACACTCGCATGGAGGAACCTGGAGAGGTTCATGGTCCTGGGTACAAGCTTTGGCTGTTGAGTAGCTGGATTCAGCTTTAGAGATGGAGAGAGGATCTCTGTCTGGAGGGAGTTAGCACCTAAAACCCATTGAGAAACTGTAGATTCCTCCTGGCCTGAGAACCACCAAAGGTTTCTGGCTCAACCTTACCCAATCTCAAGGTGCATGAAGAGGTAACTCTTGAAGTACTAAGACATGTTTGATCATTGCATCTGGCAATACTAGGAAGTAGGCCTAATACTATCTCAAAACACTTTGTTATCCCCCAAGGGGATTTCTGTGTCTCCGTCCTAAAGTTGCTAGGTGTGTTCTGTCTTGTGGCCTAAGCTGGGGTGAATCCAGTATGTCTGCGCTACAGCTGGAGGAAAGTGACTCCCAGAAAGCTGTGTGCGCATATTTCAAACTAATTTTTTGTGAAAAGTATTTTTTTTCTTCTCGCTGGGAAACTTCCTAGACATGCATTATTGTTCAGTTGATTATCCTGCAACAAGTGGGGGAAATTATTAGCTTCAGAATATCATGAAGTTTTGCAGGAAAAGTGAAAGTTACCTTTGGAGTCGCACAGCTTGAATCAATATGCTTTTTCCTCTTTTTCTTGACAGGTTGTCACCTGTCACAGCTTCATACTAGTTCTTCTCCTTCTTGTTGTGACTCAGAAAGAGCCATGCAGTCATTTCAGCATGACTAGCGATGATTATATCCCCGGCACCACAGCCAGGGTACATGCACTCTACTGGGAAGCTCTTAGGCGGCTGCCAGCTGGTGTTTAGTGATGAACTACCAGCCTCAGCTGATGAAACCCAGCTACGAATTGATCCAGGCATTTCAACAGCCTCTCCTTTTGACGATGTCCTGCCGACACCCATCACCCTTTGTTGAGGATCACAACCAGCAAAAAACTGCCGAATTGGCTTTTGGATCCATTTATGAGTCATTTCCTGTTGACTCTCAGCCAGGCGCGCATATTGAATGAACCCCACGCCGTCCGCTGCAAAGAAACGCCGGGAACTAGTGAGTGTGGAAAACCATCAAAGTTTAATATCCTCAACCAGGATCAAACAGACGCTGATATATGGCCTGAGAGTGTGTGTCATTAACTCGAACGAGCAGAGACGAGAACTGTGGGGGCATTTTTATGAGCATATATCCAGCCCCCCCTTACAGCCATCCCTCCTCTCTGATTTAGAAAGCTGACATCTCCTAGTTGGCTTTGGCAGTGCATAAAAATGAGACTCTTTGTGCCAGAACGCAGCAGTGATATACTTCTCATTTTCAACAGCATACGGTTAACAACAGAGATATTATGGGTTTGTTTAGATGCTTTCTTTTTTAGTTCACTTTGATCTGCTTTATTTGCGCCATGGCACAGAAAAATATGTACGTCTGCAGTAAGGAAGCGATGGCGTGATCTGGCGCTCTGCTCATAACCCAGAACCAGTGATTCAGCATTTGATTATAATGTCTTGGGAAGAAGGTTAGTTACTTTCCAGAAGTAACTAACTTCTGGAAAGCAAAACACTAGATCATCCCTCTAGTCTAAAAATTATGTGAATTTTTAGACCTTATACATTATTTTAGACCTTTTAGACCTTATTTTTAGACCTTATACACAGTTTTACTGTGTATTGATGGCAGAAGATGAACAATTGGATGGGATGAAAAGATAAATGGTTGGTTGGTTGGACAAACAATGTATGGATGAGCAAATAACCACATGGGTGGATATGGAGGAATGGATAGATAGATAAACAGACAGGATTGTGGGAGGTAAAGAAAGAGGAAGGAGTGGTAGGAAGTGTTGGATGGATGGAAAGAGACAGAAAAGATGGGAAGATTAATGAACAAGACACGGCAGAATGTATGGAAGATAAACAAATGGATAAACTGACAGAAGGACGTATGGATAGACAAAAAATGGATGAATGGAAGGCCAGATGGATTGCTGGATGGAGAGAAAAAGGGGTGGAGGGACGGACAAATGGTAGGATAGCTCAACAAAGTATAGGATGGATGAAGAGAAGGAGGGAAACAGAAAAATGAGTGGCTGAACAAACAAACAGGTGGATGTGGATAGATGCACCAAGCGTAGAATTAGGATGAATGAATGGATGATGGAAGAATCGGATGAATGGATTGAGAGAGTAGGATAGACCTTTAGGCATTGGATGGACAGACCAATGGATAAACAGATGGATGAATAAACATCTGGATGGATGGACAAAGGGCAGGATGGATGGTTTTCCAAACATCGTCATTCCAAACTTTCCCAGCCTTTTCCAAACTCCTTTCCTCCGCCCCGTTCTTTGTTGGTATTTTCCCCAGGTTCAGTTTAATCAAATTCCTCTTCTCATGTGAACATTATTTGAAAGCATTTCATTTGCCAATTAGCCAGCTGCTCCCCAGTTAAATAATGAATATGCTAATTCTAAAGCCGGGGGATATGTTGTCTTTGGAGCTGCAGCAGTGACATTTATCTAAGTTGGGATCTTCGCAGTGAGCTACAGTTCTGCCTCTGACAAAGGCAAAATCTCCCATACAGACAGATATACATATTTTCAGCGTTTATTTATGTAATGCAGTATTATGTGAATGCATGAAGTACATTTGGAGTCAGAGGTAATGGTTTATAGGGATGCTTTCCTCCATGCATGCTGATGTGTTTGCCCACCTTTATCTCATTGAGTGCATGTCCTGACAGTTCTAATTGAAAGCCATGCAGAGTCGAGCCGGTGGACGCATATAAACTCGCAGCTATCATCTGTCAGCGGTGCAAGGCCAGAGAGCTGCTGTTCTCGCCCAGGAGCTCAGTGACAGATCCTCCTTTAATGTGCTTACTGCCGTGTTTGGAGCAATCCTTCAGTATGCATGTACCGTATCGCCACATACAGTACTCTGTCAGCCTATTAATTAGCCCATTAAGCTGTGTCCTACTTATGGTGGATGACAGCTAAAACATGCCTGAAGGCATCTGACTGTCCATCCTTTAATCTGCTGTCCATCAACCAGTCTGCAGGTTTTCCATAAGACTTATATTAAAGAAAAATAGAACTAGTTATCAATTATTCTGATGATTAATCAAATAAAAAAAGTGGTTCATTCTGGATATTTTTGGTTTCCATTGAAAGATGCAAATTCCTTTATAATTAAGAAAATAAACATTTACTTCCCTAAAATGCAACAACCTGCCGTTCCTTTGTAATTTGTAGCAAAGGACGCATCTGAAATCTTGTGTCGATTTAACCAATTAATAATTGGACAACAAAAGGTGCTAATTTACAAAATTTGAACCAGGTGAATCTTCACTGACACTTTAGGAGTTTTGGGTAGAACATATTTACACACAAAGATTTTTTTTATCTTAAAAGCAAAATGTAAATACATTTTGTACAGTTTTTGCTTAATTGCTCCTCTGAGAGTGTTCTTTCATGAGTTGGCATTTGAGTCTGTATAGTCCAGTTAATGATTAATCAATTTGTTGGTGATTCTTTCAGTTATGAATAAATCAGGATTAATCCGATTAACAATTCCAGATCTAAAGAAAACTGTGTGATTTACATCTTTAAACTGCACAAAGTAATTACGTTTAATAAGATTTTCAAGTTTATTTATATTGTTGTGAAACAAGTGGAGAAAATAGTAAAAATATAATTTGCAAAAATACTTTTGTTCAACGTCAATAATTAAAATTTAAGACAACAGTAAATTAAAACTAGAACATTTCTGAAGAAATTTAAATGGGGTCTGCCAAAGTGTGCCCGTCTGGTGCTACTAATTAGCATCGATGCTAAAGTAAGCTGCAATGTACTCAGTAGCATGCGGAGAGTCACAAACATATTCAGTAACATGGACCTACTCCATTCTGTATGTTAAAATTAGTGTACAAGTTAAAATGAGCCAAATTGCTAAAGGCTAATGCTAATGGGGAGCAGTGAAATGCTAATCTTTGTGCTAATGATAATACACTGCCTTGTGCAGCAAGGCAGTGTATTAAAATTTGATATTTTAATTTGATATTTTAATTTAATTTGAAAATTAAAACTTATAAAATAAGTGATATTTATAAATATTACTTGTAAAATGATATTTATAAATAAGTGATATTTTAAAATATCACTTATTTTAGAAGTGATATTTTCAAATTAAAATTTGAAAATATCACTTGATATTTGTCTTATTGGAAGATTAATATCTGAACACCAATCATAAAATCTTAACAAAATGCAAACATTAAAAACAACACTTGAAATAATGCTAAGCCTGGGGGGCATCAGTACAGTCTGGTGCCCCGCCAGGCTTATGATACACTGAGGGAAACAATTAAGTTATATGGTAAATTCCCACGCCTACTAGCAGAATAATGATCAAGAACAAATCAGCTATTCCATTCCTGAATGGCTCAATAGAAAGTGGCCTAGCTAAAGTAACACATGTAGCATAACAGCAAAAAGACACACCAATGTTGACCTATGACCTATAACCTCCATTTTTCTTCATTTTGTTGACTTGTTACATTCATCCATCCATTTTCTTTACACCCTTGTCCCTCAGTGGGGTCAGGAGGGTTGCTGGTGCCTATCTCCAGCTAATGTTCTGGGCGAGAGGCTGGGTCACCCTGGACAGGTCGCCAGTCTGTCACCGGGCAACACAGAGACACACAGGACAAACAACCACACATACTCACACCTAGGGGCAATTTGGAGAGGCCAATTAACCTGACAGTCATGTTTTTGGACTGTGGGCGGAAGCCGGAGTACCTGGAGAAAACCCACACATGCACAAGGAGAACATGCAAACTCTATGTGGAGGGACCAGGGGCCCGGAATTGAACCCAGAGCATTCTTGCTGCAAGGCAACAGCTCTACCAACTGCGCCACTGTGCAGTCCCCGACTTGTTACTGGATGAAATATATTTATTTAAGTTGTTCTATTAAGGCGCTTTCATACTGCAGGAACGGGACGGGACGGAACAGGTGTGTTCACATTACAACTTGCATTCCACCCGACCCCAAGCGTTCCAGCAGCTGATATTGAGACGAAAATCAGTGTCTGACTCCATAACAACCAGCGGCCAATCAGCTGCTGGTTCTAAGCAGAAACGCTTGGGGCTGGGTTAACAGTTACTACGACGACAACAATGGACGTAGTAACATGGATTTAATTTTGCTGCTCATCGACCTCATACAATTAATTAAATTCCGCCAACAAGTTACCCTCAGAAGACAAAATGCTGAACGACTTCTACGAATTGCAAGGAGAAATACGGAAGAAAAATACCACTCGTTACAAAATACAGTGAGAGCCAGCTGTCAAAGGGAAATCAACATCTGACTCCATAACAAGCAGCAGCCCATCAGTTGCTGGAACGCTTGGGGTCAGGTGGAACGCAAGTTGTAATGTGAACACACCCATTCCATCCCGTTCCGTCCCGTTCCGTTCCTGCAGTGTGAAAGCGCCTTTAGACTGAAATCTATTCTGCAATATAACTTTCTCACTAGCGTAGAAAAGATGCTGACTACCAATAATTATCCCCGAGAAGCCCACGTTTAAAAAAATCCAAATAATCCTTTTAATATTTTCTGCAATTTAAACTGCAGCATCAAGCAAATGACAATGTCAGTGTTTACTGGTGGGCAAAGTGAAGCACTGCAGACAATATGCTAAACATGCCTAGAAAAACGTCCATTGCATGAATAAAGGGGCTCAATGGAGGGGCTTTTAAAAACATACTGCAAGGCTTTAGAGGGTTCCCTTCATCAAACTACAAGCTTCTTTTGAAAGGATTTATGATCCTCTTCAATACTGCTACATGCATATGAGCATTTTGTTGCTGTTGTAAATAATCCATTAACTTAATGGAAGCCTTCATCAGCTCCCAATAAATGTTGGAGGTAATGTAGCTGTTTGCTTCTCTGCTTATTGCTGCAGCCTTGGCAGCTTTGAACACAGTTATATTTCCAAAAGAGTGATCTGGGAGAGAAGACGATGAACTGCTTTGATAACGTCAGTATTCATTCATTCATACTGTAACCCTCCTCACCACGTCCTACTAGGTGGAGTACGCCGCAAAATACCAGAGAGATAGAGGTTATTACTGTAGACGCTGTAACTGATCTAGCAGGTCTGTTTGGACTGCAGCTATAAAAGCAGCTATCAACTCATCAAACCAGTCATTTGGGTTGACAGATGAACTGCAGCAGAACCGCTAACATGCCCATTAGTGTCAGTCTCCTGTTTTAAGATCCAGTTACTGATCCAGTCCACGTTTTCGGACACCTGAAATAACCTTTAAAGTGTCCGTCATCTGATCTGAAGGAATCTAGTAAAAGTTGAATATCTCTGCTGCATTAGTTCTGCTTTATTTTTCTAGATGGATAGTTGCTGTAATGCGTAACTGTGGCAACAAGGTGTTGCTTTTACAACTGCGAGCAGCCGAATGGCTTCTCTAAAGCTCAAACAGCACCTGAACTGTTGAGTCCCAGAGGCGTTATGGCTGCAGAGCAGGACCAAGCAGCAGAAACAGAATCTACACTTCCAGAGATTTAGACTGGAGCAGCAAAGGCAAATGAGCTGGATTAGCAGAGCTAGCTAACAACTGATGGTGTTATCAAGGACAGGATACTCTGGGACTTTGAGTTAAAAAATGTTTAAAGTTGACAGGAAATGTTAAAATATGGCTACATAATTACGTTATTGGACACATATTGTACGTTTTATAAAAGCCAATTATACAATTAAAAGAAATATAATTGTTTGTGCCTCAGTTGTTTCACACTGATTAACGTGTCCAACATTTCTGGATCCTTTATCCATGACTTGTCAGATTATTTGCTGAAGTTGTTAAAGTGTAGATCGGTGAAGACGTGTAGCGGTTACCGGGTTTTGGTGAATTTAAAATATAAATCTCAGAATTATTAGTATTAGTATTTATCATACTATGTTCCCATTGTGCTTCCAGCTGTTTCACCAAAGAGACTATTTGACTTGTAACACTGGTGTATTTACAAAAAAATTCCCCTCTATTAAAGACACATTGAATATTTTCTGCCTTCTTCCTTCATTTGGATCCAATTAAAAACTAAATACAAGAAAAAACAAAAATTTGAGCTTTTACAAAACTATGTAGGAGATGTGAATTTCCTTATTCTGTTTTCTGATAACCCAATGTAACCATTAATGCTGCCTCTACATGTTACTGGGGTTGAATCAGTCCTGGCAGGAGCTGGGCTGAGTAATATTTATTCTGGCATAATGTAACTCCACGATGGCCGTTTCGACTGGCCGGTCCAAATTCCTCGTTGGCCGGTGCCATGGTGACAGTTGGTGGCGGCGTCTGTCACGTCCACCGAAACCATCGCTGAGTTTAGGAACAAAGAGACGGGATATCTGGAAGGAGTCTGACAGAAAAGGTGAGCGGACGATTCATTGCACAATGAAGCAAGAAAAGGAAAAAGATGAAAGGCTCTCTTGAGTAAAATTAAAGGTGATAGCAGCAAAGGGAAATAGAAGTATAAAAGTGTGGCGGGGTGGGAGGAATTGAACAAGCTGGGAAGTGAATGAAACAGGGGGAGCCTTTGAATCACTGATCTTAAGATCAGAGGGGGATGACATTAGCCGAGGCTACGACTTCTTTTTATCTCTTATCCTCATTATTGGTCTTTTTCCTCATTGGAAACATCCAATTATGTTCAACACTGGAGTATCATGCAGGATCTGTACTGTAGCTTCTACAGGGATCCTTGGAAATTTTTGAATTTCATTTGGGTGTTTATTAAAGATTGAAAAGTGCTTGATTTCTGTATACTGTAAAACATTTGATGGTGGTTTAACTAAAATAGATATTTCCACTCATGGTATCAAGTTAAAATAAAAACTTATTTCACTTTAGAATTAATTTAAATTCTTGTTTCAAATCGCATGGACAACATTTCTGATCTGATAGTGAATTTTATTAAACATCACAACAAAATTTAATCAAAATAAACGCAAGTTAGATCAATGTAACACACTTCCATCTCAGGATACAAAACATGCCGCTAAGCATTCTGGGAAATGGTTCCCACTTCTGTGTTTGTCTTCTTTCGGATTTATAAGTGCTAACCTAAAACTCTAGTTTATTCAACTGTTGGAGGTTTGATACAATTAATAAAAAGTTAGTACAACTTACTAATGTAAGTTTATCTTTCACAAACTCACTTATAAAGTCAAATATACTAAACTAAATGCAGCTCAAATATTTCACAGTGTATAAAATTTCTCACTCTGACGTTGAATCATTTTCAGTGTAATGAATGTTTTTTATTCCTAATGGCTTCCTGAGTTATTGATCACCTTAACACATACATAATAATACATTAAAATTGTTGTTGAAATTGTTAGTGTTTTAGAGAAACATTTCAAAATGTTATATTTATCTATTTTATTTTACATTTTTCCTGCTGTTAAATCTAAAATATTACCATAAAAAATATAATCTAATAGTGAAATCAAGTTGTCTTTTTTTTGTTTTAACTCCACTTTAATGTGATGCTGATATAGGTTGACAACTTTCCTTGAAAATGCTGGAAAAGTTCTGGAGTTTTACTGTGGGAAAAGTGTACGAACCCTCATCTTGACCCGTCACTTGGCTACTTTAATCCTTTTTCCCGAACTGAAAAGCTTCTCAAGTTGAACAAAACTTGAACGTCTTTTATTCAGACTCTGGTTTTGCTGCGGATTGATTTTCAGTTCAGCATACGTGGGATTTAAAATCCAATATAGTTCATTCCTAAACTACAGGGAGAGCTTTATCCCATCCAGTTTACAATGCAGATCACTTTGCCGTGGTCTTAATAATCTGGGCTGCTATTGTCCTGAGATGTGGCCTCCAATTAGGGAGCCAGTCGACCTCGAACCTTTGAAATTCATTGTAGCAAATCCAAAAATAAGGACCGTTCTGAATCCCCTTCCCATAATCCCCGGAGTCTATTCTCTGCGGCCCGGCTGGAGCCGCTGACCTCTCCTTTGTGACTGAATTAATCCATAGGCGGAGATAATGGCCGTGTCACTGCCAGCGGCAGGAAGTGGCAGGAGGAGAATCAATCCACCGCCGTGCCACTCCAAGCCCCCACGGCAAGGAAGGAAACAAATACAAACGCATCTTTTACTCAGGATGCAGAAAACCGACTGTTAAAGCTGGACCTGTTTTACAGAACCAACCTTGACATTTAAACTCTTAGAGGATATGATTTGCTCGTCTATTAAAGACGTAAAATAAGTGAAACATGTAAAACATGACTTCTTCCTGTTTGGGAAAGACAAGAGAACATACGATTGATGTACGTATCTACTTTAAAGTCCATATTTGTGTCTCCTAAAGTTTCTTTTTTGAAATCAAAAAATCAGCGTGACGCCCTATCAGCGTGACGTTAACCCTTTCAGCAGACATGGCAGTGAATCGATGCGGTTGTGAGAGTTTGATGCTGCTCCTCTTCTCCTGGCCGTGTGACGGTTCCCCTGTTCTCTGTGCAGAGCGAAGTTTGCTTCCAGTATTTGCTGGTGCTAAATTGAACTCATTTGTCTCTGTAGCCCTGACATGTTCAGTATGGCAGCGGCTGCAGCAAAGCCCAAAGCATGATTGATCTACTCCACGTGGAGTCGCTCGAGGTGCTCTTTTTTATTTTATTTATGGAAATCTACTTTTTATTCGCAGTTTGAAGTTCATTTGTTGAAAGGATTTTTCCTTAAAAGCTTGAGATTTGTCTTTAATTTTTTTGCTGAAGGTTGTTATGCCGTCTTCAGCTTCTCCACATTTAGCCGCTTATTGTTCCTGAAGGTTTCCTGCTCTCAGATTAAACTACACTTTAGAAGCTTTTGTATCCTAATTTTGCACAACCTTCACTATTTCTGTTTAGTGTTTTGTAATTTAAACAACGTTAAGTCGACAATAGTCCTTAGTTTAAAAAAAATAATACTGAAAACCAGTGTAAAGGTTCAGTTTCTCCAGTAAATACTGAAAACAAAATTTTATAATTTTATCGGTTTTTGACAAAAACTGGGAAGTTTGTGTAAATAGAAACATTTTCTATGGAAAAATGAGCAAATTCTGTTGATCTAAAATTGCACAAAGGTGAATTAAACACAATTTCTTAAGATTTTGAAGGTTGAAGAAATATACAGCTTGTATTGATTTTGCTTTTACAAATCAGCCGTGATCAACAAGACGTGGCTTTTTTTGACAAAAACGATGTAAAAAGCCTTTAAATGCCAAATTAAGAAGTGATTTTTACAAAAATAATGACAAATACAAATGTTTTAAAATTAATAATTGAATTTGCACCAACTGGCTGGACATCTGCTGAATTTGTCACTTTAAAGTTATGAACATTTTATGTTACATACTTTTGTTCTTATTTAGTAGAAATCCGTTTTCACATTTTTCATTTGTCAAAAAAAGTAACATTTTGCTGAACATTATTGATCTTTAAAAGCAATAAAAAGGGTAAAACATCCAACTTTGAGAATATTTTGTAGTTTGGTTGCTACAAACATGTTTTGACAAATGAGCTCATCTGAACAGATGCCAAGAGAAGTCACTAAAACCCAGAGTCACTAAAACCCAGAGTTAGGAAACTCAAACATGTGTTTTTGTTTGAGGACATTTTTGTTGCTTAATCAAATCAAATTCTGAATTAATAATTAAAATATAAGGTTTCCCCCAGTGGTTGGGCCCTACGGCTGTCATTCATCCAGCAGTTTGTCACATTTTTGAGTTCAAAAATGTTTAAATTTGACCAAGAATTTGTCACTTGATAATCATGTTTTATTGGAAGATTAATACCAAACATTTTAAAATACAAACATTTTAAAAAGACTTAAATAAATAAGCAATGCTAAGCCTGATGGGCACAAGTAAAGCCTGGTGGCCCGCCAGGCTTATGAAACACTGGGGGAAACCCTGGACTAGACAGAAATCTGCGACGTTTCTTGAAGAAGAGCTGAATATGCATGGAGTTATTTAAATAAGTCTGACAGTTTGCAGCTACAGGTGAAACAGGAAGTGCATGATTTGGTTAAAAAAAGTAATCAGCCAGTAAACCTACAAACTAAACAAGAAAAATGCAAAAAAATATGTTTGTTTTCTACTCAAGGACACCAAGCTCCTCCTTCCTTTTCCGTCTAACATCAAACCATGAAAGTTTATTGAAAACATGTCGGGATAAGTAGAATTTCTTCCCATTTTTGGGGTGTTACAGAAGTCATTTGTGTTGTACAGTCGGTCGTATCGGGGCGGTCTGACTGGCAGAATTACATATTGTCAAAGTGAGCCTGACTGGCATGCTGAGACTAAATAATAGCCTCTTTTTTTCACCAAACAGCGAGCGGCTCCTGGTTGGAGATGAAAGCTAAATTGAGCATATCTTTAGCCTCAAGACAGACAAATTGCATGTCCTTGTTTTGAACAGTGTGAATATTTGATTTTTAACCACTTTTAAACACAAAGGAGGATTTAATGTTGGTGCCAGACGAAAATTGGCGTGGGTGGTATTTATTTTTAACCTTTGATCCAGGTAAAAGAGAGCAAATTCAACTATCTCCACTCATTTGCAAGTGAGGTTTGGCCATTTGAGAAAGAAAGTATGCAGAATCGTTTTGCAACGTGAGCGTGTTCTACTTGAAGATCTGTGATAGTGAAATGTGTCCACAGTGGTTGTTAAGGTCAGCCTTTGCTTTGCTTCTGCTCCCTTCTGAGCCGCTGCCATAAAAGCATTTAATCACCGAGCGTGAGGTTATTCAGACGGCGCACAAACACACCGCCGCCGCTCTAATGGCCGCTGATAAAGACGCCGCTCCGTCTGCTGCGCCGAAGTTCCCAAGCGACCAGCCCAGAGCGACCACAATGACACCGAGTCAAGTTACAACCACAAAGTCTGATGGTTTCATTTGGGTTTTATGTAGCGGATCAACACAAAGTGCTGCAAACAAAATGTCTGTTCCTGAAATAGTCACTGGAAAAACCAAACGTTGAATCATAAACCATTCACACGCAAATCCTCACAATAAAAATATCAAGGTTTGACAAAATGTGTGAAACCTGGCTGAGTTTCTGCTGCTGTTGAATTTTTGTCAACCGTAGTTTAACTTTTTACTGCCAGACAAAATCCTTCACCTGTCTTGAAACAGCTGACGTCAGGGGTGTCCAAATGTTTTGTTGCACCAGCCAAAATTGTGGATTCAAAAGAAGCTGCAGGACAAAAACATCCAAAGTAAAATGAAGCTATTATTTATTGTAGATCCAAAACCTGAAAGGAATTTTTATGACCACTGTAGATAGAAAAAATTCTATTAATCTAAAAATTTCTGAGTTTTTAGGCAAATGTTTACTCCTTTTTCTTTCTCCAATGACTCTAATACACCTGCCAGTTAGCCTATCAGAAGTTTCCAAAGCTATGACATCATCATCTGGGCTTTCCCTCATCATTTAAAGAAAGAACAATCACTGCGTACGTAAACTTCTGATTTTGAAGACATTGCAAAACAATTTTCTCTTTCTCATCATTGTGATCTAGCAAATATTTCTATTTTTTTCTATCCGTTTACATCGGCGAGTCGCTCTCTAACCTCGACTCTCCTCTCAGAAAATCAAATGCTGCCTCCAAGGCTTGGCGTTTTTATTACTGAATCTCTTTCCAGACTCGACTGAGTCGCCCTCCGAGGAGCGGGAAGCCAGAGCTGGTCTGCTTCGAGTAATCAGCTCAGTCTGCCACCTTCCCACCAGATCAATATGCAGCGCCGGCTTATTTTTGAATGCCTGCTTATTCACAAGTTCTCACAGATCGTCAGAAGTAAACATCTCGCCCACCTCAGCTGGTCTTCATTGTCTGCAGACTCTTATTGATTTGACTCAGACATAGACATCAAACATGCCTACAGTCAATCCTCTGAAGCTCATATGGTGGCAAATAATAACCGATTGAATTAAAACATTCTTTGACTTCCAACTCAATCTATACACGACTTTTTTTTTGCCACTATTGAAACAAAAACTACAGTTGATAAGCTTTATTTTTTTCCGTCAGTGCTCATTTAGATTTGATTTTTCTAAAGCTCTACTGCGAAGGAAACAAGGAGGAAGTTAGTGAGCAGAAGAAGAAAATAAGTAACTTTTACCGCTTTTATCATTAACACAACAGTACCAAACTTTTAAACAAGTCCGTTGTGTTTGAGATGGCTCAGTACTTCAAACCAGTATCGAGCCATAACGTCGCCATCGACGGATTTTCTCCGATTGTTTGAAGAAACCTTGAATATCGCTTTATTTTTGGGATTAAGCAAATAGAAATAATTTTCCAACTGACCTAAAAGTGAAAATTTTTTACCAAAATAATAAAAGGTTATGTCTCCCTGTATCATCACACATTTTCAGTTTCCTCTGAGAGAGATTGGTGACGTAAGGAGAGAAATGGGAGCAGAAAAGAAAGGGCGACAGAGATAAGAAAAATAAGACTAATAGATTAGACACAGGACTCAGAGCCCAGATAGTCGAAGCTCCCGCCTGATACCCTGTGAAGCATGATTCTGTTTTTGAAAAGGGAATGCGGATAACGGTATTATCTCTCACCGATGTGTACAGGCCCTATTTTTCCCTGTGTTTCCATAAATATGAGCCCAATATCCAGGAAAATGTGATTTATTCTGTCACAGTGTGAGGCCCCAGTTTATTCATAATCTGGAATAGAAATCACCTCTTTTGATGGAGGATAAAGGAGACGAAGGTTATGAGAAAACACCGAGGATATACTGCAGACTGTTTGTTTAAAGGGGACGTCCAAGAATATCTTCCCTCCTCAGCGTCTCTCTGTTGCTCGTCTTGTTTGGCATTGAGAAGCTCTGATTGCAGGCGGCATGTGAGGCCTTGAGTGTTTACTCTCCTTATTTCTGACCTGATTGTTTTGACACTTGAAGTCAACTGTTTTCCCTTTGACTCAGACTGTCTGTCAGGCGTCCAGAGCCTTTAAGGGTTAATTCGTGAGGCGATCTTGCTGTGTCGTTTATCATCTGTCGTGATCCTTTTTTATTTATTTATCATTGTTGCAGTAAATTCAAATTAATGGTGAGTAAAATCCATAAAATTGCCCATAATGTCAGATTTTTACTGTTTTTCTCCACTCTTTGCTCAATAAATCAATCCAGTTTATTTGTACAACATATTTCAGCAAAATCCTCATGAAAACATAAACACATCATACAGTCACTGGTAACAGACTTTACATACAATTGAATGCAGATGCTGTGTGCATTTTAATGATAAAAATCACACTTTATGTGTATGCGGATTGTTTTTCAATTGCAGTTTCCTAAAAATGTTGTAAATAGTTCATATTTTCACTTATCGTTACCACAGTAGCACCACAAAATATTGTGACCTTTAAACCTTTGGGAAACACAAAGTCGGATCAAAATCTCATCCGTTTTTGAGCACAAAATGCTAAAACCAACTCACAGCAGGTCAGATTGTCTCTTAGTTGCATCTTTTAAAGTGTTTCTTTGAACCTTGGTTGCTTTTTCACCTGCATCGTTGGTTCTAGTGTCTCGTCTTCCCTTCAACATGGACTCTCCAGTGGAGATGAAATGAAATTGATCCTGTAGAATCTGTCCTCAATGGAAACAATCCCTGCTCACACTGATAGACATACGAGGACAGAAAATGAGCAAAACCTGCAGCTTTAACCACCTGCTAGATAAGATCAAGCTGCCTCTCCATGCTAATTATAAAAAGATTACACATCTGTCTGAAGGCACACATCTGTGTGTTCGCACGTCGCTGCATGAGGTCCATCAAGGCTTCGGCGGCTTAGAGCTTAAGAGGCTTAAGGAGGGAGACATAAATGGCGAAGCAGCTGGAGAGTGGAAAGCAAGAGATACAGAGAAGGTGTGTGAGAGAGTGGAAGATAATAGGTAGCTGTGGCTTCTGTTTGAGACTTCGCTACTGTATGTTGCTACAATTGGATATGGTTGGCTGAGTAGAGCCAGCTTTCTCCCTCGCTCCCCGTTCCTCTGCAGCATGAACGCAGGTCGGTGAGTTGGAGGGACAGAAATATGAGCCGAAGCTCTGAATATCTACAAACGAGCCACAGTAACTCGGTCAATGCTTAAAACCTCAAAATCAAAAGATTTTGAATCTTTTTAAAACGCCCTTTCACCTATTTCATGTTGTCAGACAGGTGCTATTTTAAAGACAGGTTGTGTTTGTTGTTAAATCAAGTTTATTGGTGTAGTTAATATCAACAGCAAGACGATTCAAAGTGCTTCACGTCATAAAAACGTAACACAACAACCAGTTTTGTTAAGCAGCTATTTTATCTAATAATTAATTAATCAGTCCAGTTACTGCTGATCAGAGGCAACTCTGAATAAGGCAGTGTTTCAGCGTCTTTGCAGTTTTCTGGGAGTTTGCTCCACATTATAGGAGCATAGAAAACTGAATGTTGCATCTCCGTATTTAGTTCAGGTTTTCTATCTATGACAATAAGATTTTAGCTGAACTCTTCCAATATATGAGATCACCTTTAAAAACACGTAAAATTGCTTATTTTAACACTCCCAATACTAAATATACTTCTTTATGCATTAATATACACAGTAGAAACTATGTGTACTGACATATAAGTTGGTTTCTCTGCTCTTACGGTATCAGCCAATCAGCACAAAGGACACTAGATGGCCAGCAACTAGCGTGTTGAGTAGCATTGCGTCTCTGTATTTCACCTTCCAAAACTCTGTTTTATTCTTTGTCTGAAAGGTTTAAATAAGTTCAACAAATTTTTCATGAATAATTTAGTTAGATTCCACTAATAGCCTGAATAGAAGAACAAAACAATCTAAATCCTTAAGAATCCATAGGAATTCAGTGAACGTTTGTTTTAACTTACCCGCTGAACAGCAGCAGATCCCGACCACACATCCCATCTGTGAAGTGTGGCTGTCAGAAACGCTGACTCCGAAGTGTTTCAGAAGCTAATTTCATGCTGCAAATCGTCCCTGCCGTTGCAACACCTCTGAAGAAACGCATAAGATACAAAAGTTCTGCTGAATACAAAACATAGTAATTAGTATTTTATCAGCTGCCTTGGTTTTCTCTTTGTCTTCAGCTTGTCTTTATTGCTGCTCTGTCTTCAGGGTTCAAGGGAAGAATTCCCTTTTATTCCTTCTCAAAATCACACACAATTAAAGCAGAGCATTTTTGGCCTCAGGGCCAAGCGC
Source organism: Micropoecilia bifurca (assembly GCA_903067075.1). NCBI lineage: Eukaryota > Metazoa > Chordata > Actinopteri > Cyprinodontiformes > Poeciliidae > Micropoecilia > Micropoecilia bifurca. The sequence continues at coordinate 46,592 of CAEGAF010146448.1, forward strand.
TCGGTGTGTGTAGAGCATTCACCCTCCCTTCCACCCACACACTCAAAATAAAGGGATTCAGCACACATCCACCTTCCCACACTCTATGTACGGAAACACAAAGCCTTCTTCTCTGTGGTGCATTTTATTTCGCTATGGCTTTAATTGAGTTTTTTTAATGGAGAAAAGGGATTATATATTCACACACCTCTCTTCCTGGCAGATGATTGGACACTTTTCTTCCTTATCAGTGGAGTATTTGGACTCAGGCTGCTGCTAAAAACAACTTCAAGGATGACAGGTGGCGTAAAAAAGCACAGGAGCTTCTCCTTTAGCTCCCGCAGCCTAAATACGGAAAGCTGATATTCAACTTAATATTTACAGTATCTGTACCATTCTGGAAATGTTTGTTACCTAAAATCAACTGCAACAACAAGATGCAGTTGTTTTATTTTTGAAGTAAGCTTAGGTCTCAGCATTTAGACAGAAAATTTAGTTTTCATATCAACTGCATCTTGTCAGACTTTAATGTGGAGTCCCTCAGGGTTTTGTCTTTGAACCACTCCTTTTGATTTTATATATGTCTCTTTCTTGGAGAAATAATGAACAATTTAAATTATAAATCAGTTAATTTAAGTACATTTTAAAAAAAGATCAAATGGGGGGGCTTGTTCCCTAAGAGGGACACAAGAGGGCGCTAGGGAGGTGTCAGAAAATTGGAGTGAAGACAAAAAAATTAACAATTCTGTTATTATTTTTCATCATAAAATCAAGAATGTTTTTAAAAACGTTTAAAAAATATGATTTAAAATTATTTATTGAAATCTTCACTTGCTGCTTTGCTCCTATAGCTAACATGGCAAAAATAAAATGGACAAGTTACTGAGAAGAAAACCTAAAATCAGACACTGTGATGCAGTATTTATGCTAAATTAATTTTACAATAAAACAGAAGAAAAACATTCTAAAATGTATGTGGGTTTTTTTTGTTTTTTTTTACATACTTTTAGCTCTTGCTAACAACTTTTGGAGGGTTTTTAATCAAAAATAATAATAAAAAAGAGTCACATGTATACAAGTACTCAAAGCCTTTACCAATTACGCTCAACTTGATCGTCTTGTATCCAGCTGGAATTGAGTCCACCTCCTTTTTTAGCTCTTAAAAGGATCATATTTTTCTTTTTCTTTCACACAATTGCTATAGTTTTCAGTCCAACAATTCAGTAGCGTGAACATTGTGCTAAGTTTGCTATACTAAAAGGTTTTGTGTCTAAATCTGTTAACATGGCATCATGATGTCATCTTGATAGGAAAATGTTGACTAAGACGACAAGATAATTTATAATCTAATCCAAGTAATTTGTGGTAATGGAACCACAGTAACAAAGAAAATACTGTCTGATCAGTCACATTTGTTGACTTGCTCAAACTGCAGGGTAATTAGAGATTAACTGGAAGCTAACATGCTAACATTTCATTGACGTTACTTCTGGTTTTAAAAGGATATTTATGACTTTACCTCCTGTTTTTAAAAACAGTTTAAAAGTCTAATTTGTGGTTTTAACCTGTAGCTGTTTTGATGTGAAACATGAAACTTTAAGGCTAACATAAACACGCGTCTCCCCGTCTTTTGGTATCATCTTGATTCATTTGTAATTGTTGTTTGGGAATCTGTAGGATAGCAGCTGATTGGCCGTCATTGACACTTTACAAATGGCAATCAATGCTTTTGTTTCTGGTGGTTTTTTGCTCATCTCCGGTGAGATAATAATTGGAGCTGATAATTGTTACCAGGCTCATAACATATTGACCGGATCGCCTTAATGAGCCGATTGAACAGAGACGGCCATGCCTGGAAAAAACGAAGCAATTATCACGTCTGTGTGCGTCGCCTGCTTGCACGACAGCGAAAACAAACAAATTCCCACTCGTCACATTTCAAACTCGGTCGCGTAAAACCCCGTATTCAGCCGCGGTAACGACTTCTGGGATGTGCGTTTTACCTCATCAGGGAGTTAAAGGATTAACTCGATTCTATTATTCACACCAAGTAGCACAAGAAAAAGCCCAGGCTCATTTTTCCTTGTACCTGCAGGTTCTAGTGAGCAGCTTATTACGCGATCAATCACGCACACCGCGAACAGCGGCGAATCAATTAATAATTGAAAACCTTTAAAGTACTTGAAGCGCTGATTGGAATGTGCCCTAAGTTAGAGGCAGGCAGTGTGGAAGGTCACGAGGTTAAACAGGCCAGATCAATCAAGCTCAGAACTGGACTGGGACTCATTTCAAACAATGAAACAATGCATCTCCCTCTGGAGATTAACCAATCAGGCTTTGAGGATGTTATGCATTACAGTCATTATCAGTCAAGTTTATTTATACCAAACATTTCAGCAACAAGGCAGTTCAAGAAGCTTTACATCACAAAAACAACATCCAGTCACCAGCTGAGAACCAGTAACCAACATTTTAGCTTACTGGTAGGTCAGAAATGATCTTTACTGTCACTCAGTGAAGAAATTCAGACTTGCAAATAAATATGCAGCTGAGAAGGGTTTTAAAAATGTACCAAAATAAAACATTTACAGGAATGTAAACACTGAGTTAGTTGGGATCATGATGGTTGATGAGATGAAGGACGTCTTCTTTGAACAACTTTGGTTAAGAAGTTAACTCTTTAAACCAAAACAAGGAAGACATGAATAAAACAAAACCGCTGTTTAAATAAGTGGAAGAATCACTAAAATGGTCAATGAATGGCAATCAACACCTATTAACTCCTGCTGTTTACATAATATGTTCAGAAAGTGGACATTTTGACAGGATTAAAGAGATATTTGATCAACTATTTAACTTATTTTGTCTCTAAAACAGTTGGAAGAGTATAGTCCAATCATCCTGAACTGGAATACCTGTCAACGGGCAACAGAAGTGGTTCAACTTCAACAAGAATCTCTGAGATCAGAGTGTCCGTTTCCGCTTTTAAATCCTGTAATCTTGCTGTTTTTTCTCAGTTCCTTTAGATTGAACCCATATTTTCAAACACAATAGAATAAAGGGAGCATCTGAGTTAGGAAATGATCATAAGTATTGATAAATCGGCTCCTGCACCTCTTCCTGTTCATGCAGCAGTGCCAATCTACTGCCATCTATAGGCGGGTCTGTGCCACAGCAGATTGCTGCTAGTGATTTCTGGAGAGTGTTGCTGCCATAGGCTGCAGCCATCCCTCCTAGAAAAGCAGCAGATAATGATTTCATCATTTCCCCTATTATTGACAGGCGCCTTGAGCTCTACTATTAAGTTCCCAGTGTTGTGGACGAATTAACATCCATTAGAATATGATTATTCAGCGAGAGAGTGGTGGGATGTTGATCCTAACGAGGCCTGCAGCTCCAACATTGGGGAAAGAAGGAAACGTGGGGTTTGACAGGCTCATCAAATATCCAGCTCCAGACAGCGACGTGTTGACTGCAGCGCTGCATCAGGAGCCTCTGGCCTTAAAGTGACCTCCTCCATGCAGAGCTGCCAATCACCGCTCATTAAACATCAAGACACATTCCTCTCTCCACCAAGTCCAGATTTAAAGGGCTCTTTATCTGGGTCTCTGCTGCTCTTTTGCTTCTCATTCTTAGTGTTTTTCAGGTGACAAAACATCTTTTGTCTTATTTTGGTGGCCGTTACAATAGGATATGTAGACGTGTTTGAGCTACAAAAAGCATTTCAGTCGGAAATACATATTTATATTTTTTTATGTCTCCATCTCTTCCCATTATCACCATGTCTACGAATCCTGAACGACTTCCTTTAGTGTTATCCATCGCCAAAAAGACGATTTCTATTAATTGGAAACATTGGAAAAATTTGGAACATAATCTTTGCATAAAATATTCTGTATGACACTCACTTATATTATAAAGAACATAATTATTACTGTATATAATTTAATAAACTCTGCTTGGTTGAAATAACTTAACTGTCAACTTATCCATCTTATGTTTATATTTACTTGCTGACTTGATGTTTTAATTTCTGTATGCGCTCATTCTGATAAGTTCTTCTACATTTTTATATCAGATGAAGATATTTTGAGTAAATATATGGATTTACTCCTGGGAAATTAAACTATTTTATGATTATTTTACATGGATCATACTGAAAAATTCACTTTGAAGCGATACAACTTGATGTCATATTGGTTGGTGTTTGAAAAGCACCATTTATTTTCCTTCACTGAGCCCCAAAGAGTGGAGATGTGGATGTTAGCTTCTGCAATTTTGCTAAGACGGTTTAGGACGGTGAACTTTCCCAGAACGTCACAAATCTGGTGCTGATTCTTAATCAACAAGAACTTTACAATCAAGAAGAAAAACACATAGATTTCTGTTGTTTGTTGAAGATGTTTCACCTTCAATAAGTTTATTAAGCATAAAGCCTTTCAGAAAAATGAGAGACGTCCACTTTCCTTTACCATTTAACACACCTGAGTTAAGGTCAGCGGTCAAGTTTTAACAATCATAAAGAAGATGGACCAAAAAAAAGACTATTATGGAAAAAAATGAAGGTCAGAAACAACATAAAAACCCATAAGTGGAATATATATTTGGCATAAAACTAGCAAAGCGTTTCATTTCACACCAGCAGTCAAATATGGCGGTGGCTGTATGATGATCTGGGATTTCTATGCTGCATCAGAAAATCCTGAATCATACCGACTGTTAGTTTATGATCTTTTGCTTCAGATACAGACGGACAGTAGTTTCAAGAAAAAAAACAACAGATTTAGTGTGGCAACAATTTTAGGGTCCAGGACCCTAAAGTTGTTGCTATTGGCTTTCAAAGTTCCTCCACAGCAATGTGAAAACTTATTTCCAGTTATTACAATGACAGTTCCACAACCCTGTGTTAGATTTCTATTAAATTCTTAGAAACATTTACGTTAACTTTTTCTCGGCTCGATTGCGCATTGACTTTCCAAAAACGAGATTTTTGTCTCTCTCCGATCAGATTCAGAGATCCAGAATGTCGCTGTTTTCCCCAGCAAATCAAACAGAAGTGCTATCGACCATCGTCCTGATTCCTCTCCGTTAAAAACATCCCCCACTTTTCTTCAAATCATAAACCATTGTGCCTGCAAACGGCGAGACAACAGGTCGGATCCAACACCAAACATCTTTGAACAATAAGTCGAATTGGTTAAGATTTAATTAGGATCATACTGCAACAAGATGTAAAAACCTTCTTCATAAAATGCTTTCAGATACATAAAGGCACACTTGTTGCAGAATTGAACACAAAGTACTGCACTGATCTTTTCTGTAGTAACATTATTTCTTTTCTTTTCTTTTCCAGCTTCCCTGCAGGTTTCTATATCCTTGCACAAGGTGGAGTTAAGCGTCGGAGAGTCCAAATTCTTCATCTGCACAGGTAATTTAAAACATTTTATTTGTCCAGAAGGAAATTTAGATGCTGTTGTAACTCATCTTAATCCAAAACTCCTCAAAGACCTCAAGTAGCTGTCTGTAATACGACAAATTCGAAGTAACCTCTGACTACAGACATTTTGTTTTTCTAAAAGAAGAAGACGATATTTTGAATGTTAATGCTGTAGAGAGGAAATATCTCCAGTAGCAGTCAGTACTGCAACATATCTGAGGAGGCTTCTGACTGAAGGCTGTTGCTGTGACATGCTAACATCTCTGTAGCTTAGCAGAGACGATATTGCACAGCAGCATCAGCTGCTAACCCACCTCCTCTTTAACTCTGTCTGGGCGGATTTGAGGTTTCTGTTTGTAAAAAATGTTTCTTCTCCATAAAATCCCCATAAATCACATCGAGGTGAGGCGCTGTGAGGGTTGTGGGTGTGTTTGCTGTCAGCTGCAGCATCCTGGACGCCCTGTCACCACAGTTTGTCCCTTTGTGAACGCCACACGTGCGCAGCAGCAAATAAGCCGTTGTTGGGGCTAACGGCGGCTCAGTGGGGCGGCCTTGCTTTCTGGCAGGCCCGGCCCGCCTCCTACTGGCTGCCGTCTCTCTCCTGCCAATCCACTCGACAGGGGGCTAACAATCAAGAGGGTAGAAAAGCGCTTGGAGGATTGTGAGGGAGAGAGAAACACAGGAAATGAATAAAACCAGAGGATAAAAAAAGCTTTTAATGTGAAAGACTTACAGAAGAAAATGGAAAAGCTTTTGAAGCTCGGTGAAAATGTGTTTGTGGAAGTGTTTTTGTCACCTTTTCCACCCTGGACTGGTACCAGGCTGGCAGGAAGTTCTGCCAAACGCAGGAAGCTGAAACGAACCTGCAAACAAAAAGTTGGAGCTGTTAAAGGGATTTTTCTGGCTTTCAGCTGCAATCATCTTCCAGGTGTGTGCAAGTTAAGTCAGGGCCACCAAGAGCACCAAGCTAGCATTTATAAATATATATATTTTTTTAAAATTGCATCCAGTAATACTATTACAAAGATAATAGGTCAATTTCTTATAAAAGTGATATCGGATATCAAACTTGTTAACAATAATTTCTTGTTTATCAACTGTTGTTTCACTGTGTGTCCAGATGCAGCCTTGAGGACAGAATAAACTTTTTTAAAATATTTTTTTTCTGTTATTAAGAAGAAAAGCAGAAGCATTTTTATCTGTATGTAGCTGAACTTTCAGCATAATCTAATTAGATTATCCAGACCTTTGAAGTCCTGTGTGAAAACTTAGACATGAAGAAAATAAATATGAAATCTTTATTTTATTTGAGAAAACACAAAAAATGACCGTTTTTGTCATTCTGGCCACTTTACAATTAGATGAGCAGAAATAAACCAGTAAAAAGATTGGTTTATAATTTCAGATTGTTGTAAGATTTGTGAATCCGTTAAAAAATTGTAGGTTTAGTTTCACAAAAATATATCAGTCAATAAAGTTTATTTCAGTAAGAAGGCAGCATGAAGTGATTTACATCATAAAAACACAAAGTTTAACAATTGAAACATTGCATTTTGCCTCAGTTCATTTAGTTTGGTTCAAAAGTAACTTTAAACAGATTTGATTTTAGTCTAGATTTAAGGAATCTCTGTATATTATTAGAATAATTGAAAAACTAATAATAAATTTGTTCATTTGATGTTTTATGTGGCTAAAAACCTTGTTTACAAGAACATAAACTAGTAAATATTGCGAATATGACATCATGTCACCACACTAAGAGTATTTCAATCACCTTAACCTGATGTTAGATGTAACTGCGTTGCTATGGGAACATGTTGTTGGGATCAGACGCTTTTAAAGCCATTAAAGATGTTAGCTTTTTATGATAACTAGCGGTTTGATAATTTGAGCTGCTGCATTTTCACCTGCGAATAAACACAAAAGCTGGAGCCACTTCCAGCTTTTGTCCCAGAACAGAAGATTTGACACCTGGCGACTTATTCTTGCTTTTAAGGAGAAAGTCTGAGAGGCTTCCCGTCTTTGTTCTTCCCCTTTCAGCGCAGAAAAGCTTTATTTTCTGTCACATGGCCTTCGAAAAAGAAACTGTAGGAGGTCAAGAGAGGAAGGAGAACCTGAAAGAGAAAACTTTAAGTTGGGAGTTTTAAATTGACCATAGGAAGAAGTTGAAGCTAAGTACTACAAAGAAAGGACCTTTGTTCCTGTCAGCTTGTTCTTTCAGATATTTTGCTGTTTGGATGTTTTATAAAGCTGACAGAAGGTACACCAGAGAGCAGGGGTGTCCAAACTTTATGTCAAAAGAAGCAAATAAAGCAGCCAAATATTTATTGAAGATCCAAAACCTTAAAGAGATTTTTATGACAGTGTGTTAGTGTCATTGTAGATAAAAGAAAAGGAGTACATTTTCACCAAAATACCAGAAAAATGTGACTTTTTACAAGCAAATTTCTTTGGGTTTTTTTCTAGAAAATTTCTGAAATTTTTACTGCAATAGCCCAATGCACTGTAGCAGATTTTGCATGTTTGCTGTATTAAAAAAAATATTTTCAGTAATAAGAACAGGATTAGGGTCACTTTGTTTTAAAACGTTTGCTATATTTAACCAACTTTAGCAGAGAATAAAAGCTGATTCAGTAAAATTGTCTCATTCTCAGTGTTGTTCAAAATGTGGGGTAGGAGCCAATTATGGTCCTCAAAGTGACATTTTGCGGCCCTCAACAATATAAAAATGGCACAAACCTACAAAGAAACATTCACAAAAATGAAAGTTTTACGCATTTGTAAAGTTCAACACAAAGTATTTGTCTTTCATCAACATTTTTTTCACTTTTTATTCAGCCTCATAGTCAAAACGTTCACAAACATCCAGTGACTTTCAGTAAACTCCACTAAATAAATACATTTTTGAAAAATGAGTGATACACATCCAGTTCTAACACGAAAAATCCAAAGATAATAGAAAAATCATCAACATTTATGATTCTTTATAATAAGACAAATCTGCTAGATTTTATGTTTCAGACCCATAATAATTTACTACTCCCTTGTTTACAGATTTATACTTCATTATTTCATTAAAACATCCTGTCGTGTTAATTGTGCAGATAAAAACTAAACATTCTTCTTTTGTTTTTTTCTTCATTTTTAATTAAAAATGAATAAAAATTGAACAGTTTTGTCCTTTGAGGTTTAGACATCACTTCTACAAAGGATAAAATCTTTAATGTTTAGAACATTAGAACATGTCTTTGTTAAATTATTGATATTTAGGGCAGTTTGGTTTAGTCTTTTGCTTTGTTGCTGTTGTAGTTTTCTCCAAACATTTTTAAAAGCCTTGGTTGTTGGCTCTCAGTCCAACCTGCAGTTAAGCACCAGTTCTGCTGTAAAGCCTTCATGTTAGCTGTGGTAATTGCTACCTGCTAACACGTAACCACCCCGTTAGCAGCTGCTCTGCTTTGTAGGTATTAATCATTTTAACCTTGCTACTCTGCTGAAGCAATTACTAAAGATTACAGGAACAGGCCTGTCTAAAGGGGCTAGGTAGGCTTAATTGTGTGTTTTTTCTGAGCGTTTTATTCCACTGGCCTTCACAGTTATTAGCGCTCCTGGTGGAGAAGTGTGAAAAAAAAATCCCTAAAATTGATCCGTCTCTGTTATGCACCAGTTATTCATTGGGGAAAGGAAACCTCTGAAAAGCTGTTGATTTTGTGTCTAAATAAGCATTTTTGTTATTTTGCTCATGTGATCAGAACCCTGTGTCCACAAATTTACATTTGTGACGACAGTAGGTTTAAAATAAAAAAGACATAAAAACATGTGCACAGTTTGCAGGTGGATCTGACATACATCCCTGGTTTGATATTACATTTTTTGTTTCTGTTCTTCCTGTTAAACATTTTCGACTTGATGAATGATGAATGATGAAGTGCAAATACAGGTGGGAATAAAACAAAACATGTCAGAACTAAGGGTTGCATGACTTTAAAGTTGATCTGAAATCGCTAAACCTTTCAGAGGTGCAACATATGAACCTCCTTTTCAAGTTTTTATTTTTTATTTCTATTCTTTTGTTTGTATTTTTATGTTTTTGATTTTTTTTACCACCACTGATATGAACAGTTTTTTATAAGCCTGGCGGGCCTCGAGGCTTTACTTATGCCCCACCAGGCTTAGCATGGCTTGTTTGTAATTTTTTTATGTTTGCGTTTTATAAGACGTTAGAGTTGGTGTTCAGATATTAATCTTCCAATAAAGCATAATTATCAAGTGATATTTAAAAACTTCGTGTCAATTTGAAACATTTTTGACTGAAAACACAACAGGTTGCTGGATGAATGACAACGAAACATCGAGCTTAGCAAGTTTTCTGGGGGAAACCTTGAATTATTTACATTTTTATACAATTATACCTGCCTGCCTTACAAACTCATCTAGTTCACCTTCTTTCATCTCAGTTTTGTCAACTGGCTCCATAAAAAGTCATTGAGACTAAAGAATTGACTAGTCGGAGCAACTCTTAATCAGAACAAAAGCTTTTATATCCTAAACAGCATAATAATGCATTACAGTCCCTTTATGTTTCAACCAATGGAAAAACAGAGGAGATATTCAAATGTCATACTCTAATTAATTATTAGTGTAACTTTATCTACAGTTTTATCTAATATCATAATTAATTGTTGATCTTTCTTCTTCTTCAGCAACGTTTGGGTTTGATTCCTCAGCTGCATTCATCTTGATTCCTTGTCTATTACTGATCGATCACATGATTAATAAATCTATAATCCAAACCACCTAAAACAACAAGTTAAGCTTTATCTGCAGCAGCAAACAGTGTAAATATTGTAGCCAACAACAACACTTTTATTGTAATTACGTCTATCCACCGTGTATCCATGTATCTTTAATGTTTTTTTTTCTCATTATAGAGAGTAAAATTCTTGCTTTTTATTCAGATACTTACTCCTGGGTGGGATAATGTTCAACACAGTCGTTTTAATGAAGCCCCGACTCAGAGGACCCAGCAGAAACTTCCACAGAGCAGAACATCTGATGCCAACACCAAGTTTTTCTGGCTTCTCTTAGCAGCAGCTGCAGTTGAGGCACATGAAATGATTCGTTCCTACACAGGAACTCCACGTTTGAACAGATCGGCTCTAAAGATGCTATGCAAACTGAAAACCCCTGGATGGTGTTTCATCATCTCACTGGTACCTGAAATGAAAACTCTCCCACCAACACCTTTGTTTCCTTCTGTTCCACACACACTGGGTTGGTCTGAGTACCCAGTAACACAGCGGCTCATAATCTCCCCTGGTGGCAGATGAAAGTATTAAATAAATAAAAAATAGATAACTTTTAGAAAAATCGCAAGGTGGCACAAAAAGTCTGCAGTTCTGCAGCTCTTTAGTTTTGCTTTGTCCAAACTAAGATTAGCAAATTATTTATTTGGAATAGTTTGAAAATGTGCATATTGGTGCCACTGATCAACATGAAAGTGTATAAGTATCCAAATGGTAAACTGTCAAATATGAAGTTTTATGTTTTTCTTTCTGAAATTGATGGAGAATCTGTGGAAAGAGACTGTCAGAGTTGACACCTATTAAACACAGCAAATAACACAAGAAAGACAAGAGAGTTAGATTCTGAAATACTCGCGAGGAGAACAGACAGAGATGTGCTTTCAGTTACAAATCTCCTACTGCTCTGAAAGCACATTTGTCTGTCCCTCTCTTTTTATTGTGTTTAGGATCCCTAATCACAGAGAGAGCTGTAACTCTAAAGGGAGAGGGAAATACACTTTCACACAGTTACAGCGCCAAGATTATCACTAACTAACAATCACAATCTAAGAGGTCAAAACAGGGCGTTCTGTGAAGAGCTGCTGTCACTGCTCTTCTTCAGAGAGGCCCTCTGAGAAAGGAAATCAGAATGATTATCAATACAGAATCATGTTCTTAAAATATATGACTAAACTAATAGAGTACATAAGAGTACCTAAACTAAGAAAATAAAGGCATAACAAATAGTTGATAATACAATTTACCTAACAGAGATAAAGATTAGGGTGATGGTGTGGAAGCTTCCCAACCTCAAAGACTTTCATCACTATAGATAAAACCTTAAAATACCAGAGATTGGGATAAATCATTGTCATTGTGCTATTTAAAAAAATAAATTATTTTCTAGAAAAATGTTTAAATCTGGTAGATTAGATTTTAAACTAAAATGTGGTAAAAATAAACCAAATTGATATGTAGCTCATTAAATTAGTCTCAGAAACTGTAGAAACAGTTTGTATCTGATTTTTGTTTGCTTTAACAATTAAATTAGGCAAAATATATTTTATAGTCTGCCTACAATAGAAAACAACAACAACAATTAGCATTAGCATCATGAAACTGAAATCAAGTTCCTTAGTTTTCACATAAACTTGACTAATACAGCTGATTCTGACATGTAAAACCTTTTATTTTTGGGATCTACCATAATATCTTCCTGTTAATAAAAATATTGTCTATTTTATTATACAGCAGATTAAAATTGTCTCAATAAAAGGATTTTTGAGTTTCACTTTCACAATTCTCGCCTTTGTGGGAACAAATTTGAACAAACTAGAGGGTATTTAAGTGATGCTCGACTCCACTTCTGAGTTCACTTTTATATTTAAAGTAAGGAACAGCTTGTGTCTTGTTTTAGTGGGATCACAGTACATTTCCAGTACGGACATAAATGCCTGAGAACGTTCCCTCCCTGCTTTAAATTGGCTTCTTCCTTGAGTTTTACCAGGATGTTCCTGGTAAATATTGGCTCCAGTAGACATTTATAAACTGTAATCTTCCGCTTGCAGCAAGCAAGGCGATCCGCTCCATGCTTCAGTTCTAGAATCCTTTTTATTTTTGGTTTTTTTTTTTTTTTTTTTTTTTTCATTTCCAAGCCTATTCTAATCTCCAAACGAGGGTTTCGCTGCTGCCAGCGTTGATAAATCAGAATACCTCCGTGTCTGCGTTTTGCTAGCCTCTGGAGAAGTGGTCATCATTGTCCTGCCATCGCACCTCTCAGTCAGCGCTTACTTTTCCTGCCAAGATGTCGCCGTGGCGCCGGAGCTTATGCAGATTTTAAGATGTGCTATTCACGCAGATGTTAAGACACACAGAAGGATGCCAGGCTGAGTGTGCAGAACGGGCCGGCACGCTGCACACTCCTGTCTTCTCCCATCATCTCTGATTCAAATGGGGCTGTCACCATGCCGGTTGCATCAGCTCGAACTCATAACTGTATGTGCTGTCAGAAGGCTGTATAATGCGGAGAGGCGATAACATTGTGGTGCTAGCAGGTGGAAAAAGGCAGCTGCAGTGATACTGAGCACTTATCTGTTCCTTTCAAGTGCCCACATGAGGCAGAGGAATCTGCTGGGTGCAGGGATGGTGTACGATTGGTGTGCTTTGAAGCTAAAAAGTGGCAGAGGAGGAGAGTTAGCTTATTTGTTTGCTCCACCTCCCCTCCTTCCATCAGGTGTTACCTCCAGGCTACAATCACCACTATAGACCATATAGGTCACGCCTCAGTTTTGCTCAAGGGCATCTTGTATTTAATTTGCCGGCTTCTTTTACCTCTGGGTTTTTTGCAGAAATACGCCGTCTTCTCCTATTTAGTTCACTGAAAAAATGAGAATCTGTCTCTGGTCTTGTTCTGGGCTGATGGATAAGCCAGATAATGGGCTGACACAGTGGCTGTTTTATTAACATGCCTTCCAGACGAGGGGCACCTGCTGCTTGCAGATGGCTCTGTCATCTCTTTAAGTAGCTGTACGAGGTCTCGCTTCATGGGGCACATGAGGACGCCCCGGTTCAAGTTCGGTTTTGATCTGAACGGATTTACATCTGAAGTGTTTCCTCTTTTGGTTCCATGGTTTGATGTACCAAGAAGCCACTGTCAACTAAATCCTTGATGCATCCGCTTTTAAAAGGGGAAGCAGCAGCTGAGTCATATCCAATCAAATGTCAAGAAGCGTACAGGTAGTGTACCTTTGGAAAGCAATCGTTGATTCCCATCACATGAATTTCCAATCATGCGCAATGTTTCCAAGAGTTGATGTAGCAAATTCAGGAGAAACGAACAAAAAGAGAACCTTCTGAGACTCTGCAAACCTCAGTTGGCATGTTAGACACAAAGAGACTGAAAAGAGCTAACAATGAAAAGCATTCACACCTGCCATGTTTAGTCTGCTTTAATTGAACTCTGGTTAGTTTGCTTTGGATGTCCGCTTCATGGTGGAGTCGAACTCTGATGCAGACCAAGAAAGAGAAGTTAAGGTGTTGGTTTGGTTGAAATGAACTCTGGTACAGTTTGAATGCAGATATGAACACCAAGCAAACACCAAGCAGGAAGTTAATTCTAGTTAAATTCAGCCAAAACAGACGTGAGAGTCCAGCGTAAGCTTACGAAATGGCTTGAGGTTTTTTACCAAAGGCAAAATAGAAATCCTACAACCGCTAAAATCCATTTTTTGTTTACATTTTGTTTACAGTTTTTGTGTTGTTTCCTTCAGTAGTTTGTGGTTTTCTAAAGGATTTGGATCACTTTGGGCAGTCCAGTGTGACGATAAAACTGCACCAGCTGAAAATGTAACAAATGTTGCAATTTTGATCTCCAATGGAACAGAGTCTACTGAACTACCAGGTGTGAAAACAATCTTAGAAATATGAACTATAAGATTTCTAGAACAATGTCTTTTGGTGGGATGACACCAAAGTGTTTGACTATGTGACGGAGGAGCCGTCACGAGCCGGGACTTAATTATGAGTCCGTGCCAACATGCAAGCACACACACATACACAATCGCTAACTTCCTTCTGTTCCAGCTTGGACTGATGCGGTTCATCGTGGGTGCACACGCGATGTTCCTGCTTCAGTTAGCATCCATCCTA
>CAEGAF010146455.1:0-29141 GCA_903067075.1 Micropoecilia bifurca
CTGGAAGAAGTGGCTGGGGAGAGGGAAGTCTGGGCCTCCCTTCTGAAGCTGCTGCCCCCGCGACCCGACTCCGGATAAGCGGAAGAAAATGGATGGATGGACAGGGTGAAGAGGGCAAATGACATTTTTTAATCTATTTTTTAATTATTATTTGTAAAACTTTTAAATTATAAAATAATAATACTTGTCCATCCTAGCTTGTTTGTGTTATTCTGTCACATAAAAGTCCAATAAAACAGAAGAAAGTTTGAAAACGTTCAAGAGACATAGACAAACTTCCCAAACACAGTGAAATAATGGGAAGATGAGAAGTTTCTTATATTTGCTACAGCAAAAAACCCCATCTAAATTCACTATAATAACTCTTTTAACAAGTAATATTAATGTTTCATAAAAATACTGACCAACAGCAGAAGTTAATAAGACAGACACATCTCGTGTGACTGCTTCAGGAACCGTTGCCATTATACATGGTTTAAATCCCTCCAGTGCTGATAGATGCTTGGGTTGGTTTGCATTAGCATTAACTTCACACAGCTCTGATGTGGCTGCGAGCAAGTGAACACTAAACACTGACGCTGATGTGGGTGCGATGACATTAGGAGCTGTCTCCCAGGAGTGCCTCATGCTGGTGGCTATTTGGATTACAGCTGCAGCAGTCGACTCTACTAGCAACAGAACATTTTGCGTTGCGTATACATCGGTAATTATAAAGTAAATTGTTCCAGAGCTGGGTCCTGAAAATACATATTCGCACGGAATGTAATTAAAAGTGAAAGAGTTCCGTCTTGAAACTGTGGTGGTGCGAATTAAACAAGATGTCTGAACTCACTCTTGCCTTTAGCGAGCTGAATGAGAGAGAAATGTGACAAGTCGTAATCAATCAATCAGCGGGCGGCAGGAGGTTGGAATTGTTTTGCATTTCATCAGTTTGTTTCTTCCTGGGATTTTTCTTCTCCCTGACAGGAGGTGCCGTAAGCATACCAGCAGCTGAAAGAGGACCCACATTCTTTCAGCACAGACTCCTCCATACCTCCTTTGTCCGAGGTTGAAGTTTGTTTGAGGAGCTTTCCTCGCATTGAGCTCTTTGTGTGTGAGACTTAGCTGGCTTCAGAAGGAGTGAGGTTCCAGTAACTGCTGGCTAAATTGGGCAAGTTTGGCACGTACGCATTGTAGCGCTCTTTGTGACATTATCGACTAAAGTCTCACTCTTGAAGAACTTCAGATTAGCATCACAAGCCGGCTTGTTTTGTTTCAGCTCATTTGCAGCATGTGGTCACATTGTGCTGTCCTAAATGTCAAGCCAGTGTTGGCATGTGGGCAATTTTATTGGCTTTTCACAATTACCCGTGTCATGTGGTTTCTCTCAGACTCAACGTACACTGAAAGCTTTCTACGTTTGCAGAATGAAGAAGTCGCAGAAACCTTGATTAGAGATGTCTGACCTAAAGAGAAGAAGAGGCTGCCAGTAAAACACAGACAAATCCTCTATTTACCTTGACTAACATCTGCACCTCGGCACCCCAACTCCTGGAAAAATGGGAGCCACACATTCCAGGCAGCGTACCCTACTTGGCAATGGTCTGCGTAATTGAAGACAAATTTTGGTGTGAGACACAGGGAGTGGATATTGTCAAGTATCTGGGTTAAGAAAACAACAGGGTCTTTTTACCTCATCATGGCTTGGGGTCAGGGAAGTTGAGGTGGGGGTTTGGTGGGAGGTGTTGCATTCATCCACAGGTCATTGTTACAGTAAAGAAGGCAGTGGGGGAGCAGGATGGTGTGGACACAATGAAACAGTAGGGTGAGCAGACTCTATCCCTCTCGGTGGGTTGTTCTCTGCGAGAATTTCACATTTAGTCTCTTTGAATAGTTCTAGTGGTGAATGTGGGGAAAATCTGAAGCTACCTGTGCATCAAACAGCTTCTGCTTACATGCATGCTGTCAGCCTGCCGCCCTCAGGGGGAGGGGAAGGTCAACCCCTGATGCAAAATCTGCCAAAGATTTTAAAAAACACATCTGGTACCTTTACCGCTGATATGTTACTCTTTCAATTCAATTGAAAAGGTGAAATTTCTCTTATTTTTAAACATTCATTTTCTAAATTAAACCTGTTTTGTTTTGATTTTATAGCGAGCTCTTAGGGAATCAGTGTAATTTCCAATACATGAATGTATCATTTGCTCTCAGTTACAAAATATGGCAAAAAAACAACAAACACATTAATGCAAGGAGATAAGAAAAATTAAACTTAACTTTCACAGAAAAATCCATCCTAAATTGTCTTAAATTTGAATTAGGAAAGAGGCCCTTATGGCATTTTTATTTTGCAACCACAACATGAAGCTCTGTCACAAATAATGCCTAAAGAATATGTCACTTATAATGCACACTCCGTTTTCTATGTTGTGTATGAGATGAAGCATTTTTAAAAAAGGACAGTTCTAAGATAAAGCAGAACAAGTTAATTTCGTTACTATTTCACCATGCATAATGGTCACCTCACCATTTCAGACTGAAAGTTTATTGCTCTTTACAAAGTCTATTCTTGGTCTCCCAGTAATTAGTGAATTAATAATTCAGAAAATAGGTTGGAATGCCCTGCAGTTGGAGTCACTCCAAGCATTTTGCATGACGACATCGGAGAACCTTGATGAGTGGAGAGTGAGTATCTCAAAAGTGGTGCATGAATTTGAATGATGTTATTATACAGTAATGGCCTAAACATTTGAGTAGCAGCTGTGAAAAGTCTAAATCTACTGCTGGCTGTTTGCATAAATCTTACATCATCATTACATCAATCGCTCTACTAGATAACCTGACTTGCTCTTTTAAGTCCACCTCCCTTGGCCAGTGAGGGGCGTAATGGAGACTGGTCAACTTTTACACTTTTTGTGGCATATATCCTCCTTTGAAGTGTTTTGTAAAAGGGTCTACTTTTTTTTTTTATCTTGGTGTCATTTAGATCGAACAGATGTTAAACTTTGCGTGACTAAATTGCCAATGACAACATCCAAGATGGATGCCAGCTGTGACAGACCACTGAATAGCATGCTCAGAAAAGCAGGCAGCAGTGGTTGCGCCACATCCAGAGAATGACTGGTGAACTACATTCTGCATCAGGTCTAGCTAGCTGCATGCTAAAGATTCCAAGGATGCACCAACAATGAAATGGACAAAAGGTAAGTGCCAAAATAGAGTGAAATGTGGGGGAAAAAAACGTTTTGGACCGCCTGCAGCAGTGCTGTGGGCAATGTATCGATCCTAGAAAAGCCTTTCCCATGACTCCACCACAGATAAACCAAAGAAATGATCGGGTCCATAGAAAGCCAATGACACTGAGCAAGAAGCACATATCCTAGTAAGTCGCAGAAACGCAAGACAGATCTGCAGTAGCGTGATGGGAATTTAAAAAATGTTGCTCATAATGTTACATCCAGCCTCAACTCTCAAAATGTGTAGGTTTGTTTTGATCTGACCGAATACCACAACTTTAATGAAAACCCCTTCCCATCAAACACTTCAAACAAGAGCAATAAAACTGTTCTTTAAAGTTTAACTTGGACACTGGCAATGCACAAGAGCAATCATCACTCTCTTATCTATGTCTCTGAGATTTTTTATGCTCAAAGCTTGTGAAAGAACAAAGTGCTTTGCTGCTCCTCTGTGGACAAACTGTCTACGGACATCAGGTCCAGTGGTGAAGGCGGTGATGATGGTAATGATAGTAACAGTGGAGGGATTTGGAAAATGATTCCCCCGGAGACTCACCGAGGAGCAACGATGGGCTTACTCCCACCTCTTGGGGCCCAGACTGAAGCCCCCGTCTGGAATGCAATCTGCCTGCCATCTGCAGGCCTCGATTCCTCTGTTTGATATTCAAACAAACACCTGTCAAAAGTCCGTGTCTCATCTCGCAGGGCTCTTGGAAATTGGCAAAAATCTCAACTTCTTTCCTACACCAGGAACAGGAGGGGTGGGGGAGGAAAGTGGTACTTAAAAAAAACATACTCCAACCATCTGTGCATGTGATAAATATAGATTTTTATGGAGGCCTTGAAGGACTGATTTAACTTTCCACTGAAATCCCAAAGAACAATAGCCCCTTAAAGGTGCTGCATTCAATGAGGTGTTTGCACAATGGAAGATTTTGAGTTTAATCGTATTTTTTCTGTCATTTAATCATCATCTTCCTGTACTGCTTGACCAGGCGGTGTGTCTTCACCCCTCTGAGAATGCTGATGTTCTACCATGGATCATTGGCTTTTGTCCTCCTTTTAGACCTGCTCCCTGCTGTTTGCTACCTATCTCTCTCTCTCCCTCTCTCTCTCCCTCTCTTTTCCTCTCACTCATATTGAGATGAAGGCCCTGCTATGGGGTGACGGAGCTGCTTTGACAGTACTCCTTGGCAGGGGTCCAGGCCACACATCTGCTTGACTGCTGTTCCTCTTTTTCATCCCCCCAACCCAGCAATCCCAGCAGCCCCGGCGGTATTGGTTCAGTTGCTAGTCCATTTCAGGGTCTGTCTCAAGGTCTGCAGATGTGTTTCCCAGAGCAGCAATGACGGACTCTTGCAGAGATCTCCAGTGTGAATGACTAATGGCGCGGAGACATCTCTGAAGTCGTTGAAGAATGGATTTATCCAGTGTCATTCATCATGCTGTCTGTCAGTGCCAATATAAATGCCTGATGGAAAGCACACATTCACCTTTGAGTGGAACTGACTGAGTTGCTCCAGAAAGTCTGTTGTGAATCACAAGATAAAGTGTGTCTACAGCATCGGAGTGAGAAAATCATTCTGACTCTCAAAATTATCTTTCAAGCTCACCCTAAATATGGAATCTCCCTACTTTACATACAAGCACAATTTAACCAAAGTACAGCCAGCTACCTTGTTCACAGAGTGAATATGCCCAGCTCAATCTGTTTGAGGTTGATTCTGGGCTTTTGTCCATCATGATCAATGTGAGCTGCTCTTTTTCTGGAGATGGGTTGGTGAGTTGGCCATAATATAATGTACAACTTCAAAGAATCCTAAAAACAACAATTAGGTGAATCAGTTTGACTTTAATTTTGAGGAAAATCTGAAAGATACATACTATGTATGTATCTTTCATACATACATACATACATACATACATACATACATACATACATACATACATACATACAGGCTCAAATATTTACATATGTCTCCTTTAACAAATTGCGTAGGAACCTTTCAATAACAATCAACAAGTTTCTGGGTTGATCTTTGACCCCTCTTCTTAGGGGATCTGATATTATCTCAGATTGTTTGGTTTGCCGGTACACACCTGACTGTCTATGTCAATGACGACATTTATGGAATACACCGCGGACAGATTTGTCCAGTGACAAACAAAATAAGAATCACCTATGTTTATATCTGTCTTAAACTGGAAGATGATGAAAAGACCAGTGTCTTAGTCGACAGTGAAGTGAATCAACATGAACAGTGAGGAATGCTAGCTAAGAAAGGAAGGCAAACTTAGGACAGTCTCTCTGCTGTCAAGCATGGTGACAGCAGAGAGACTGTTTAGCTACAGCAGATATGAGGGAAGGGTTGCCACCTTTCAGAATTTAAAATAAGGAACCAGTCCCTATATATGTAAAGCGGGGAGGGGCAATGGCGGCAGCATGTCGGTTAGTGCATTTTACCCAGAAAGCAGTTGGGCAAAATATTACAACACCAACACCGTGAGTCAAACAATGACTGGGGCAGCATACTATATAAAGTACTTGGGTACTTGGGTTCCATATTCTACACATTTGTAGAATATGGAACAAGTCACCTCCTGTATTTGTTCAATAAGAAGTGTTACATTTAATAGGGTCTTCAAACTGAATTGATTAAGATGTAAGATGACCTCTGAATGTGTCAACTTCATTTTAAGCCAATAGATGGATGGTCAAATCGTGGACGATGTTGCGTGTTCCAACAGGATGATGATTCCCAGCATACATCAAAACCAGTTTTGGAATGGCCAACAATATTTTCTGGAGTGGTTCAAACTTAAACAACATTGAAACTTTATGGCCCATAGCAGTTTATAAAACCAACTCCTGATCAGCAGCTCTGCTGAAAATTTTGAAGAGTATTGATGTTCAGTGAGCAAAGGTTTGCACTAAACCCAGGGAGCCAAAACGAGAGAATTACTTTATGAATCTTTGAAAGAGTACATATGCTCTGAAAGAGATACTTTTACTTATCGAAGTGGAGAAAACGCTTCAAGGTGAACACAAAGAATCCAAAGGAAGACAGAAGAAAAACAAAGCATTTTAAAGGTGAAGATGCATGAACCAGTGAGAGCAATGTGGACAGGGTGAGAGGCGAGAAAGGTAAAAAGGAACAAGGAACTGACAATTAGGGACAACTAATCACCAAGAGTGTAACCAAGCGCATCCCCCCACGCTGGTGCCAATGCTTGCACTGTGCTTGAACCTGCGCTGAATGCCAACGGCAGATAATTATAAACCCGCAGGGCAGGCCTCCTCTGTGCACAGGGAGGAATGGAGCCTCAGCCACGGCTGAACTCCTGACCTTCTTCACACACCAAGCGTCTGTTGTGGGCTTCGGGAGGTGCAAGATGGGTCACAGCAAGCCGTGAGGCAACTGGGCGAGAACGAGGGGAAAGGGAGGAGAGAGGAGAGGGGCTAGTGGATAGTTGGGAAAAGGGGGGGGGGAGTAAAGTGGGGGATGGGGGATTTGAGCAAGGAGGCGCTCAGTGGTGGGTCACTTTTTTTTTTCTTTTTTGACATTCTTTGCCGAGAGCCGCTGAAAAATCACAAAGGAGAAGGAACAGCTTAACAAATCAGGGTGAAACCCACAGTAAGAGAAATCTCTTTTGGTTATCTCCTTTGTCTTTATCAGAATTCATTAGGTGGGGAAGTGCGGTCTAGTCAACACCTTTGTGTAGAAAGAAAAGCTTTTGTTTCTCTTAGTTCATCTTTAACAGTTTACCCAACTTATCATTAGACCATCACATGTCATCAGTATCCCATTAACCAAATAATTTAATATTAATAGTTATATATTATTAACAAACATCTTAATACAATAACATTTATTAAAACTGCAACACACATACATCATGTAATTTAAGTTATTAAAACTTAAAATATTGATTGAACACAGTTAAAACTTTTGCATACACTGAAATGAAATACACAAATTATTTTTCTCCTGTGTCTAGAATTGACTGAAAGAAAGTAGGAAAAGATCTCTGAGTTATGTTTTTTCTGTCATTATTCTGGCATTCAGCAAATATAATTACTTTTGGTAATTAAAACTACCTTAAAACTGAAGAAAAAAAAGATTGATTTGATTAAATGTCAGACAGTGACGGAAAAAATATATATTGGTTCTTTTAGTAGAGTGTATGTGAAACTCTGGTTTTCATTTCTAAGATAATCTATTTTCCAACACCACATCCCAGTTGTTCCATGATGACAGTAACACACCATTTTGCTTTTGGCATTTAGGCGTCCCATTAGGACTATTTTTCACCGATATTGGTTTATGACCAAGCACCGTTGGTAATTGTCCCTATGAAGCCAGAAATGTCTCCAGGCCACCTTAGCTCATCTGGCCTGCTGCTCTCATCATGAGGATCTCTCTTGCTTTACACTTTGCCAATTTTCTCATGATTGAATGTAATTGGGACCAGATAACCCCCTCTGTCTCTCCTCTGCAGCCTTTGATCACTCCTGACCTGGCTTTGGCTCAACTCTGACACACTGGCATCCAATCCTTGGGTGGGTTGTGATTGCTCACAGACATACTGTAAGATATATTGAGTATTGATGTGTGAGTCTTCAAAATCCCAGCTCGCTGCAGTGCATATTTCAGCTTTGTTCTTGCAAGCCTTGGAAGACTTTCCACAAGAAATCATCCTATGAGGACTTGTTTATGTGTGCACGCATGATTTTTTAGGGCATTTTTCAGGAACAGAACAAGATGCGCTCAAAGATTTGTGAACTTGATCCAGGAGATTTGTAAATCCTGTGCAAATTACTACTGCCTCTTTTTCTCTCTCTCTCTCTCTCTCTCTCTACCCTGCGCCTCTTTGAAACTCGTCTTCTGAGGTAATCACTCCCAGATGGAGAATATTAGATGTAATCGCTTCCATTTGCCAGCTCTTTTACTCTCACTGCGAGGTGACACTCTGTCTCCCTCAGACCTCTCCTCACGATGGACAATTATCGGAAACTCATCAATCACTTTCACAAAAAAAACTTTGACATTCAAAACATGGTATAAATATCCTCAATTGATAATCTTAAGAAATCTACAATTCTCTGTGATATCTCTCTATTCTCGTCGTTGAATGTTTACTGGATCAGCAAAACATTAAAACTAGAGAAGGATGGAGAAATCGGCTGGTGACCAAAGTCACCAGATTTTCAACTTGATCATGACCTGGAACTGACTGGTGGCCAACAGGAAAAACTGATCTTTTTTCCACTCCATAAATGCACCCCATCTAAATAGCCAGTTAATAGTTTGGGTTAACAGCGGCACTCTTTGGTGTAAATTATATTACCGAGGGAAGAAGGCACCAGAAGGATTGCTCTATTTTATTTTTTTTAAGGGACAGAGAAATGAAAGTTAAGGTAAAGATCGAAAGTAACTACTGAAAACACAGCGGACTGTTGTTTTCTGTTGCTTTGGCGATGCTAGTCATGCTAAGTGTGCTAGCAGCTAATAAACAATACCAATAGTTTATTATGTTAGAGTTCTCAAAGCAAAATCAGAATCAGCTAAATGTGGCATTTGCAGACTTTGCAAAACTGCAGATCGAATATCAGCCACAAAAGTCTCATTGGTGCATCTCTGTTAAGAATCAGACTTTACTGTCAAAAGTTCATGTGTCGTTTTATGCAATAAAGCAAGTACAAAACAAAATAGTTGCTTTTGATTTTCCAGTTGATGCTAACGCTGTCAAGATCATTGGCGCAGCTTTAAAGATACCCATGTGCCCTGCAGCTTTTCTGCTGCTGGGAATTTGTCTCTCACCCTGCCATATGGATGAAATAAAAATCAAAGATCAGAGAAACAAATGTGAGAAGCTGCACTTCTTTCTCTGTGCTCCAACACTTTGCTCATTCTTTTCTCCATTTTGCTACATCGAAAATATTCTCCTGTCCCAATTTTGTAATTTATTCCAAACAGTCTCCCTGTTTTTTTGTTTTTTTGTTGGGGGGGAGGGGTTTCTCACCTTCCTGTCCATCTTCCAGCCTCAGCACTCGACCCTTCTGCCCTCTCCTACCATCCCTCAGTCTCACTCATTCATCCCTCCATCCTTCATTCTCTGAGACAGACAAAAAAAAGCAAGCCTTTTCCATGGCTGACCTGCGATTCACCCTGACCTCAACAACATCCCAAATCACAGACAGTGAGGGTGAGGGTGGGTTACAGCCCAGGATCCATGGCGGTGCACAAAGCTTATGTATCCCCCGTCCAAAATGTCTGTCCCACAGGGCTTATTGAGCGGATCGGTCTGTTTTGCCCCAGCCCTAATAGGGTCACACAGACTCCAGATATGCACACAGCAGTGTGTGGCTAGACAGAAGTATGTTATAATAAATGTTAACAAAAACATTCTAGAGAGAATTGCAATTCCGATCAATCTAGAGGGAGTTCTGCTGACACGTATCTGCTTCGGAAATTATTTTATAACTCCAGGTTTGACTCCTCCCCCTTTCTACTTTTCTCATGAACTCCATCTGACACAGCCACATCTCTGACCTTTGGCTCCTTTATTGGCAACCAGAAATCATGGTTCATGTGAATCAGATGTTACAAAGAAAGGGGACCGACTGCCTCTTTGCAGCTCAACCGACGACCAGGAGCACCTGCTTTCAAATAAATCTACGGATAAAAATGATACACTGTAGCCTCATCGTGTGTCAGGAAACGTGGAAATCTGATTCCCCCAACCCATGCATGCTCTGTATTTCTCTTCTCCTACTCCCACGTGAATTCTTCATCCACCGCCTCAAGCAATAGGTTCCTATTTCGTGCTACTCTTATCTCAGGTAAGTTTTAGAAATCTGTATTTCAAACAAATCACGTGTTTCTGCAGCTGCCTTTATTCCATGGAGGCTGCAGAGCATTTTGACCCCGGTGTCTGGAGGATGAGGTAGAGGCCCAGGCAGGCCTCACTGGTGGAACCATGAACCGTGTCAGGTCATGTCAGCTCCTCGCTCAGATCCTCTTTCCTGAAAGTAAATAAAGCCAGACTGGCTTGGTTCCACACCAGCAGTCCCAGTATTTGTCAAGGTTGGAGGATGACATCTGGAAAAAAAAAGACTTTCAGTATAATTCCTTAGCTATTTAACATCTTTAGTGGAAAGTTTCTTTTCCTTTCTTTAAAATGAACTGCTCTCTGGTGGAAAATAGTAATTTGAGTCCTGGTTCTTGTTTCCAACCATTTTTCACAGTAAGAAACTAACAAAAGTAGCATCTGTCTTTCTTGACGTGTCAGGTCAGGTTCATCTGTATAACACACTTCAGCAACAAGGCAGTTCAAGGGGCTTTACATCTTAACAACACCATACAGTCATAAATTATGAAGCAAGCAAAGTACATTTTTGATGTCCATTTTGATAATCATCAAGCAAATACACATCAAATAATGTTGATCGGTGTTTTATTTGCTACAAAAGGGTTTTTAGCTTCAACGTTTTCTGGAAGTGTGACCCAGATTTGTGGATTAGCGCTGCTTCTCCTTGTTTGACTCAGAACCAGAAGACCTGGAAGTTTGACACAACAGCAGCAGGCCTTCAATGTATCTTGGTGCTAAGCGGAAAGAGTCTATGGCCAGTAATTACATTACCAGCAGTTCTCTGAAATCTCAGTTTAGATAACGGTGGGATAAAAGCCACTCGGGAGTAAATCTGACTTCAGTGATGCAGGAAGATACACTGTCCTAGTTAATAAGCACTGCCGTATTGATCTCCTGCCACTCCGACATTGAAGCATTGATAGTTTGGTGACCACATAGGCCAGCCTACCATATGTAGAAACACATGTATTTTTTTCTACATATTAAAAAAATCATATTAAAAACAAATGTCATATCTCTACGATGTCAGCACATATGTGGCACTGATATGGAAGTGACACAAGTGACATATGGAATGGTCAGGAATGACCCAGTAGTAATATTTCTACATTTTACTTTATAGTCAGATAAAAAGATTTTTTCCTTTTTTCCTTTCACATAAACATGCTTTGTAGAATGTATCTCCAAATGGTTTTGCAAAGTAGGATGTGTTAGATGTCACAGGTGTTCGATTGATTTATCCAACTAGCCAGTCTGTAATTCTGAGTTCCAACTACGAGTGTGACTCATCTTTAGAGCGAACCTCTATGAAACAACTACAACATTGTTCTCCACTAAAACAGGAGAGAGGAAAGTAAGAGATTGGGTTGTTTTTGACTAGCTCCATGACGACACTGCTGAATGTACATGAACAAACTAGCGCTGCAACAAGCAAACATTCTTTTTTCATGCTAACAGAATAATTGATATGCTTTGGCTTCTGATGCTGTGGAAAACATCTGGATTAAAATCTAAAAATGAAAGTGTTGGAGCTACAATCACCCATACTCTGTGCAGGAGTTGGTTTCTATGGAGACTAAACTCAGGTTGAAAAACATCGCAAAAGAGCATGGGTATCGAAATCAAACAAGGACATTTTCTTATCGTTAATAAGCAGTTTTAGTAAAACTTAGAAGAACTAACAAAATAAAAACTTTAAGACAATAGAAACCATCTTTTAGCAGACATTTAACATATGGTTCAGGCAAAAACACATAAGACGCATCACAGAGTCTTTTTTTCCATGAGAAAATAACTCAAGACTCACAATTTGATTTAATGGAGAGTGGAAAACAACAGTAGACACAAATATGATTCAGCATAAGGAACTATTTAAATGGTTGGGTTCCTGCTGCATTGAATGAAGAAGACATAAGTTACTCCATTACTGTGAGGACTGGACATAATTCACTGATATTCTTACAACTTACAGATATGGATGCTTATTATCTTAGAGCAGCAGGAAATATGCATATACTGCACATACATAAAACACGTAGATGTACAATAACTGTCAAAAAAGAGATATATCTCCTTTCATTTCTAATCTTTTACAAAAATATCAAATAAACAGCAAGCAGTGTTATTCAAATAGCATACCTGTAAAAATGTGTTTAATAAACTAGAAATTACAGGACTCTCTATTAATATGAGTCAATGGTTAAGGTCTAGGTGGCTAAATATGACAAATTGAATAGGCTTGCATGACTGATCAGCAGAAAGTGTGAGCAATTAAGTAGAAATACAGAACTTGGCTGGTCTAAACCTTTCAGGTGTGTGTTGTCAAAGTCATCAGCTGTTATCCTACAGATACAAAATGTTGCTGTCCATTTATCTGTGAAAGGTTCAAAGTCCATTCCTGTACAACCTGGAGTCCATTATCCCACAGTGAGAGCACAATGTGCAGCCAGTCGGGTTATTGTGGTTCACTGTGAAAAACACTTCAGCTGCATGTCAGTATTTGCATCTGTCGTTTAAAAGAGCAGGCAGGACAAAACCACTTAAAATAACATGGCAACATGGCTTAGGTTAACAGATTTGTAAATGAAAAGAACCACAAGACCTCTGGAACAATGTCCTGTGGACAGAAGAAATCAAAGTGAGGACGGTTAACCGAGATGCACCACATGTTGCTTGGTCGATAGAACAATTTGTGTAAATACCATTTTAGTTTAATTGTAAAAATCTGGTTTGGATATTTCAGCAATGGGACCTGGATTATTATTGCACTCATTTTGTCAGCCTTAAATTTGTATTGGCAGAGAAGTTCAAAGGTTATTTTCTCAAGTCCGAGTCAAAGCTCAGGTGTTTCGCTCCAGGTCGAAACCAAATCTTAAGATCTGACTGAAATAAACTTTCTTTCATTAGATGCACAACATCTATCTCACTCTGACTCGGAGTGAAATGATGGAAGTATTACATCTAATTCCAGATGGGGTTTGTTGTTTTTGTTTTTTATTCCGCTTTAACTGTGGGCAATAAATTACAAGGAGTGAAACTTAAGGCACTTTGTCCAGGAGTTGAAGCTTGTTCCAAACTGAGTCATGCAAAAAGACAATGTTCCCAAGCAGAATAAAAAACCTAAAATAGAAGGTCTGGTGGAGAAAAGATTCAAAGTGTTGCAGTAGTCCAGTAAAAGCATTTTCAAATACACATTTAGACGGACCTGTGCAGTGACAAAAATGCCCAAGGTGATAAGCAAAAGTTGACTAAAGTTCCTCATGACACACTGAGAAAGTCATACACAAGACAGTACAATGTCAGTCTTCAGCTGAACATACCTTGTATTTTCTTTACCAACTAAAGAAAATACAATCTGTCATGTGTTGTTCATTAAAGGTTTCTTTCTCTAACTAGCAATAACTGTCATTAAATAATTTTTATTTGGACTTTCATTATCAACCTTTTTAAAAGGTGGATGTTTTTTTCTTTTTATTACAAAATTGACCTGATTCATAAAACCATTGCAAACATAAGATTTTATCCTTAAATATAACCCTCTCTAACTGCAAAGTAATTCCTTTAGGTTTTTCTCATAGATCAGACCCTAATCCATGAGAACATAGGATATTTAATGATTTTTTTCACTAAATTGATTGAAAAATACATCAAGTTTAGGATACTGTGTAGTGTAAGGGATACCACATAAAAAAAGAAGAAAAGTTACAACATATCCAAATGTATACTACATAGCAAATACAGAATACAGCAACTAAAGTGTCTTCTCCAACTCTACTATAGATTTTGACTTTCTAAATTTAGCTGTATATATTTGTAGATCACATATTCAGTCATTTAGGATTATGTTGCTACCTCACCTGACTGCATCAGACATGGAGCATATATTTACTTTTGTGGAGAAAGAAGTGACCGCAGTTTCAGACTTGAGACGCATAAAATACCAGCGTCAAAACTCCCCAGAATTATCTACCAAAAACTCCAAACTCCTTTTGAAAATTTTTTTAGTTACAAATTCTGTTGTGTCGTTGCAAACGCCTTTTTCTGCAGGAAAAAAACGAAAACAAAACATTCCTACTTCTTGTTTCATTACCCTCGGAATCCCATTTTTGGCCAGGAGATTTAAAGTAAAGAAACAGGAGAGAAGACCGAGGCCCAAGAGGTCATAAATTGTGGAGAAAGATCGAGTTTAGGCAGAAAACTGAACACAAGCAGAAGGTCCCTTCAAAAGGCTGGTGGCTGCTGTTGCTCCTGGAGTTTAACCCTGCTGCCTCTTCTGCTGGCCTGCTCCTTTAATTCAGTAGGCTGATTTATTGGGGTTTACTAGGGAGAAAACAAGCATACTGTGGCTATCAGCCCTGCTTTTGATAAATGACCCACAGAGCTATCTTCATCGTCCTAAAGTTCCTCTGGATGAGGAAGAAGAGAAAACATAAATACAATTGGTTAGGTTTATATGTTTTCTTTACAATAAGATGAAGAAAGAAATAACAAACCAGACCTGTCAAGGAAATATGTAATTGTACAAAAAAAAGAAAAAAATCCTACTTTGGTGTTAAAATCTGAATTTTATAGGGAATGAAAACCATATCCAGACAATTGTTTTTACTGTCCTTTAGATATTAATTTGCAGTTTTTCTCCCTTGTTCTTGGCTGTCCCACCACTGTCCCTCCCCTCCCACCCATGTTGTCCCCCTCTTCTCCCCAAACGAAATTCTTTGGAAAGTCATTTTATATCACCCTTTGACTGTGCATTGAACTGTAAAACCACCCCATTGAAAACAAAATAAAAGGATAGGATAGGGAGAGAACGGGGGATGGGGCAAGAAAGAGAATTATAATTCTTTGCAGGCCTTTGGTATTAACCCAAACACCAGAGCTGTCAGCAGTTCAGAGAGGGAGGTGCGAGGGGCAAACATTCAGTGTTAATTGGCACTTTGTAAGCTCTGAGCCTTCCTTTTGTAAAGGGAAGTGGAAGAGAGAGTGAGTGCGCAAGAGGGAGGGAGCAGGGCTCTGGGAGGAGGTGAGGGAGGAAGACAGAGGGGCATAGAGGAAGAGAGAAAGAGAGAGAGACCTTATTCTTGTAGGTTTGTTGGGCCTTGTTGAGGGTGTTTACGGTTCACTTCTTATCCTTTGTTAATTGGGCATTCTCTCCCCCAATGAAAAAGGAGGAATTCATGGATCCCCCCGGCCTACCGCCCATGTTCCCCGTGACTCTCCTCACCAGCCTGTTCAGCGAGAGGCCAATAAATGACAAGCTCATAACGAAAGGCTTGTCCTGTGAGCGTCTTTAGTTTTACATGCTCTTTGTTTTTCTGGGATTTGACAGAAATTGTCGGTTTGTGGCAACTGATGTGACGAATGAAAAATGTAGAAAGGCTTAAGGAGACAACATAACATTAATTGTGTATTTGACTGCTTTCAAGAATACATTTTCTGTAAACGAATCGGGATGTCAAACAATGATGAGTCTTAGTGATAGGTCTTAAACTTAGATTTATATCATGTCTGCTGCTAGCAGGGTTGATAAGAATTGTAGCAACTGATGTCTTCTCATTTCTGAACCAGAATGGATAAGGGTTCTTCTACATAGGTGAAAGGAGCACATATGCAGAGTTTTCAGTGGTCACTTCAAATTTATATCATTCACCCCCAATCATATTGCTTCCTTATTAGTTGGTGACTAATAATGGAAATAATCCTGTTTCGCCCTGGTTGCATGTTCAATCAAAGTCACAAGTTAAATTTTGTGCAATCAAACGTGCGACAGTGAAAAATGTAACGTGAACCTGACCTTTACTTGAAGTATGCGATCTTAGAAAGAAGAAATTTACACACAACTTGCGGTCACTTACATCTATTAGTATAGAAACTGTCTCACAGCCACATCCCACTATTTGGGATTCATGTGAACGACAAGGAGAGCTATTATCCACCTGGAAAAGTGGAAAACCAGCAAACTAAAGTCACTTCCAAGAGCGCAATGACAAAATCTCCAGGAGGTCAAATACAAAGACAAATTTGAAGGGAGGCGAATACTTTTTCATACCACTGTTCATGTGTGAAGGAAGGTGTTTAGTTTTCTTGGCCCCGAATCTGTTGTCCTCTGTGTAGATGCTGATACAGCAACACAGAAAACAAACAATGTCAGACCATTAGGCAAGGGATGTGAAAACACCCAGTCTGTTGTCTCTGTGGATCATCTTCTCCCGCAGATGTGTTTGGAGTTACATGAAATAATTAGTGAGGAAGAGGTTGCCGGGCGCAGGCAAACACAGAAATATGTGGGCACCTGTCTTTCAAACCGCGAGGGGCAGAAGTGGGACGGGGAGCGGGGAGGTGCTGCTGGCATCAGGCTGGTGCTGCCTGCTTCACAGCACCTCTGGCCTCGTTTTGTCCCCCCCCCCCTCCTGATGTAAATAATAATAGAAGCAGCAGCCATGAAAGGACACAGGTGTCAACCATTGTGCTGCTGTGAATGGACCTGGGGGAAGGAGGTCAGGGGTCACAGGGCCATCTCTGCCACCTTTCACGCCACCCACACTTTTTATTCACCCTGACGCTCCCTTTCATAGGTTTTCATCTAGCGAGTCCCCCCCCCCCCGCTCCTCCCTCTGCCCCCTGTCCTCCTCCTCCGCCTGTCTCGCTCACTCTCTCCTTTTGTTATTATAGCAGCATGTTTTGTGAAAACTTTTCAGAGGTCATGCACAGGCTTGCTATTCGGGAAGATTAACATTCTTTTCTAAATTAATCAGCCCACACAACTGCACAGATCAATAGGTGTTTACTTAAAGGGCCAATAAATGGATGAAAACTTACCCCTGTATCAAAGGAGATTTAAAGAAATATATGATGGTCTTTACTTGATTTGATGAGTTAATTCTTTTGTGTTTTTTTGTATTATATTTCAGGTCATGACAGTAAAAAAACACATGTATGTTGATGCTTCAAAAGAAACTTCAAAAGGCTGTAAACAGAGAAATAAGAAGAAAAGTTGGCCTTCACTCACTAATTATTTAATCTCAGAATAAAGCTTGAGCTTCTGGATTAGGTTTGCATTGTGCATTATCAGACTTGGTGATTGGTCCCATTGGCAGCTGCCCAGGCACTGAATAGGATGCCTGCATAAGAGGACATTTCTCCAAATGTTATTTCCCAGGGTTCATTCGGACGTCACTACTTTAATGACTTTATGTCACCATGTGGGTCAATTAACATTGGCACTTGGAATCCAGTTTGAGAAAAAGGAAACCCAGACAGCAAAAGAAAATAAATAAATAAACAAACAAACAAACAAAAAAAACCATTAGACCTACATCGTCATTGTGGAGGACAGTAATTAGAGCGTTGCGTTTTGTCCCTCTTGAAAGGCCAGAGTGATCAGTGCGATTTCAGACTAGCAAGTTCCATACATTGTTGGCGCAGAGTGAACTCATGGCTGCCTCTGCATTGCTCAGTCAGAAAGCTTGAATATTAAAATAAGAGTCCACTTAGTCAGTAAGAGTCCACTCAGTCAGTAATAACCGTCTCTGCATTGTGTTTAAAGAAATTTCAAAATGTTCGATTTTTGATATTCAAAAAATAATAAAAGCATTATATGGTGTTCTGCAAGCTCCACACAATCCTCATATCTGACTAATTTGATTTTCTTTGAGTTTAAGTTAAATAACTTTAAAACAGAGTTCTCAATCAATCAGTAGTTGTTGCACAAGTTTCTCAGTGGTAAATCACGTTCTAACCAGTTGGGGGCAGTATTGGAAAGTGTTGGTGGAAAAATACAGTGTGGGTCACTCTTGGTTCTGCTGGTTCTGGGGTTTTTCCCCCACACTGTCTAATGAATATTTTTATGTTTCAACATAGTAGGATGTTAAATTATTATTTTTCTGTAATAAACTCACAGAGACAAATCTTTGCCACTATTGTCTTCTGCATGCTTCTTTCTGCTTTTTTTTGTTCCTTTTGAAATGAAAACAGCTGTCACCTCCTCTCATCTTGAACTAACTGTCAACCAATCAGCATTCAACTTATGTTGATTTAAGTTTTTCGGGGTACAACTTTCTTTCAGTTGATTGAAATAATAGCTACAGTCAACACAGACTGAAGATGGGTACAATCACATACTGACTGTAGCCTGCAAAAGTATTTATACCACTTAAACTTTGTCGAGGTTTGTCTCATTTGTGATTTACTATTTAAAAACTTGTAGACTAGTCATACCTAAGCCTGATTACTGACCAATTTCTACAATCAAAATAACCTATAACCTACCTCTAACAACACAAAGTAGCCACACATCATCTAGAGAAATTCAAGAACAGATGAAGAGCAAAGTCCAAGAGAAATATCAGTCTGAAGGGATGATGGAACTGCATTAACAGTGTCAGATTTGCATTGAAAAAGCGCTCCTATTATTTTCTATCCAACAACCCACACTGGCTGAACCTGAGCAGTGGAAGTCTTGAAAAAAAAAAATAAAAAAAAAAAAAATTTGGAGATATTTGGGATCTAATTACATTAAAGAGATGTTTGGTGATAATGATCTTCATTTGTGGTTGCAATTTGAAAAAAAAAAGTAAAACATTTATGGGGTGTGAATACTTTTGAGAGAACAATAACATCCAAAATCTTATCCAAACTCGAGATGAAGTGGCCAGCTATGTAACAGATGGTAAAATTCACCAATTTTCTCTTTCAGTCTGCTATATGTTTCTGTCAATACGGTGCTTCTGTGGGAAACTAACACTCACAAAACACAAGCTACTCTAAAGAGAGTCAAATGTGCCCACTCTGGAGCCTTAAGCATTCTCCAGAGCTTTGATCGGAGCTGGAGATAATTAATAACAGTGAATCTGGATGGATTTAACACATTCTAACAGCACTCAGCAAATCAATCTCTTATTGTAATGTTAGGTACTTTTTTGATTACCGTCGGTGAGAGATACACTGTACATAAAGTTTACTTAATGCTCACGCAAAGTGCATATTAAAAGTTTAGTTGAAAAGTATAAAATCTCAGCCGTTTTACAAGAATTAAGACAGAAGAGACGTGTTCCTTCAGTCAGAAATAAACTTGCAAATTATCTCGGCCTAAAACTAAATGCATAAACTTTACAACGGTCATCCATGATACTCTGGATTGCTTGCATATGTTTTTCTGGTGCGTAAATAATCAAATTTATAAAACGGCAGAAAAGATTGGCGCAAAATCAAAACAGATCAGATTTAAAGGTGTACTCAGTGAGATCAAACATTCTTTTTTTGATTCCCTTTTCTAAAAAAATCTTTCACTTTTCCCCAACCCAGTGGCAGGCTGTGATTAGCATCCACACAGCATAGCTTTCTAGCCAGTAAACAGAGTGTGAACATCAGGGCTCTTCTGTCAATAGCCCAAAATATGTGATGGGTGAAGTTAGACAGAAATTTGTTCCCAAAGATGAACAAATAGCATGTTTTTTTGTTGACTATGGACATTGACTATGCAGAATGTCCATAGTTAAGAAACATATGCAATAGAGAAATAAGAACTATTGTAATTACATTTAAGTTGGATATTTCAAAATCTTCCCTGGTCTAGATCAGATTATAAAGTGTGTCTTGCAAATAGGCTCTTTTTTAAAACTCAGAAACAGACAATCTGAATGCCACCTCTCAGGTTTTACAGGTAGTCAGCCTTCCTCAGCTTTGCTCCTGTCCTTGGGTGTTGCTGGCTACACTGTACCTGAGGCCGGGCCCAGGGGAAAACCTCAATAATGTACTTAATACCCTTACTTAACGCATTAAGAAATGCATTAACGTGTCGCAGGTTGCATATAGTTCCAGTAAGTGTTGGGCGGGTGGATGGGGGGGAGGGAAACCTATGTATGGAGGAGAAAGAGATGCTCTAGAAGGGTGAGAGGATTTATTGCCCAGCATTAGCAGCTCTAATCTGTTGCAGGTGTTTCTGGCTGTGCTCCCAGACCAGCCCTACTTTCCCTCTCCAGGAGGTCCGGGCATTTTGTGAATGTTTAACAATGGATGGGAAGGAGTAAGTAAGGCAGAACTGAAGAAGAACTTTCTTCCTTTCCGTGGTGCCTACGGGAAGATTTCTATCATTTTAACAATCTCTTAAGAGTGTCGACACGAGGACAAAGAGGACGTGTGTTTCAATTACTTCCCCCAATCATCATGTCAGTCAGAAGACAACTCACTTCATATTCACGGGTTTTCTTTTCCTCTACAAACTCGTCTATATCGTGTATGAGGGGAAAACACATTTTAAGCTGCATTATGTTTTTTTCATATATAACAAGGACAACTCCCTCCTGATAAACAGAAGAAAACAGCAGGTCACAGCTTTCAGGGTGCACTACAAAAAGAGTAGACCACCAGGATGGATTCAGCTTCACAGGGAGCCTGTGGTGCCTTTGGGGTTTGGTGAACAAAGGCACAAAGGAACCCAGTGAGGAGGTCCAGCTCTGCGAGGAGTCTGCCGCTCCTAGTGTGGCTACCTTTGAGAGAACAAAACTAAAGAATATAAGAGAAGACTAGAAATAAACAGACTCGTGAGACTAAAGAAACTTAAAAGTCTAATTAGTAAGGTTATAAAAAGAAAAAAAATAGTGTTGGTCATCAGTTGTTTTAAGTAATTCAATTATAGTTCAGTTGTTTACCTCGTCCCCTGGACATGCATGACAATATTGTAAATGAGCCTGAAATATAGCTGCTGAGTTGCAACAATGCTCCTTCTACTACTTAGACACTACTGCCCTCATGTGGACATTCAGAGAACATATGCTGCCAGTGTCTTAAACACATGAAGTAAATTTACTCCAATTTAGTTCTGCATGAGACAACATTTTGTGAAATGGTGCTAAATAAATAAGCGGAATTGAATTGAATAATTTTTCAATGTACCGTCATGAATGTAGAACTTCAACATTTGTCCTTCCAAGGTGAAATTTCTTGGTTGTAGTAATTTTTTTTTAAATACAAGCTTTATCTTAACTAGTGAATGAGTCATAAAGTTACAAAAATGCAGCCACATGTTAGTCTTTTAAAATATGCTGTTCTGCTATTATTCTGACATAAAGTACATGTTAAAATAGTTTCATGCATTGCAACTATACCGGATTTTCATTTTATGTCTTTTGTCACCACATATTTTTCCTGTATTAAGCGCCTTGTCATGAACCCATCTTTCTATTTTAGATATAAACTGATCTATAAGGTATTTACTGGCTCCAAACTGGTTGCATGTAACTTTTCTTGTCTTTTGTTTTTTGTTGTGTTTTGTTTTTTGTTACAGACCAAAATGTGCCTTTCCTACTGTCATAACAAAAAAAATAGAAATGTGTACATATACAACAAGACTGATATCATAAACCATATTCACATGTGATTTTAATCTGATAATCAGGGTAATATCAGGATGTGTAATCTTTTGACACAAAACAGGTAAATTTCTTTAAGAAGCCTAAATCTGAGAAACATTCAAATTAATTTCAGAATCAGACACTTTCAGCTATATTTGTTGTGGACATAAAATCCTGTGTGCATCAAAAACTTACAATAAGAAACGAAAGAACATCTCAACATGTTTCCTATGGATCGTAGTTGAGGGCGTTCTGGATGAGATGGTTTGTTAGAGAGGGATACCAGTCTTTGAAGAGATTCATGACGTATGTGTACCAGGGATAGTACAGCTCCAACTGCCTTGTTGCTCCTGTTACGATGATATTCAGTGCAGCTTCTGATGCAGGATAGGCTGGTGTCGTGATGATTCCCCTGGAGCGCATTAAAAAAGTCCTTAACATCAAATTACGACTCAAGATATTGCGCATGTTTATTGCACATGATTAACAAACCTGACTGCGTTCAAAGCTGATTCGGTATCAATTAGTCCCAGTGTGATTAGAGAAGTCGACACGTTGCTTTTCTTCATTGCAAGTTCATGGCTGAGGGCCCCAAAGAATCCATTCAAGGCAGATTTTGTTGAACAGTACGGGGCCGTGAAGGGATTGCTCAGCTTCCCTGCAAACCACAGATAAACATCTGAGTCCAGTGCAGAGTTGCAGAAAATGCAGATCCTACAGTAGAGCTGCACAAGTTTGTTCTGAGCTACTTAAAAAATGACGAGAAACATTTAAGATGTTTGTCAGACGTGTTGCGTACCCCTATAACCATGTGGCCTCTGATGGCAGAGGCATGAGCATTTGGGTTAGTGTTTTTTTGTGACCAGTTAGTCTTAGCAGAGAGGTCAGATTAGCAGATACTCCTTTCAGGATTACCCAGTACCAGCCCACCATGAGAAAGCTCAGTAATCAGTGGGGTAGTATGTCGTATTTTTTGATTTGTGACATTACTATTTTTCACATTTGGACACAAGTTGACAAAATTAATAAAATTTAAAAAAATTAGCTACAAATGTTTTTTCTACATGTTATACACACCATTTCCCACATTGCCCACCCCTAATACAAGTGTACATGTATCTAAATTTGCCATCTATTAAGCTCACCTGCCATTGATGACACTATAACCATAGACCCTTTACTTTTCTCCAAAGAGGGCAAGGCTCTCCAGGCCATCTGTATGTAGCTAAAGAAATTGGGCTTCGGAAAACAGAAAGACATAACGAGAAAGATCAAGATGTACCTTCTTCGTTTTAAACACTGACAGACCATCAAAGTGCTCCATTTACCTTCATAAGCCACCTGACGTGATCCACGTCTCCATCCCACATGGCAAAGCGAGTCACACCAATGTGGTTGAGAACCAGGTAGTCCAAGACTCCCAGTTTCTCCAGAGCAAAGTCAACCACTTTGTCAGGGTCAGACTCATTAGACATGTCTCCTGATATGAAGAGAGCTTTCTGGGCCCCCAGACTCAGACACTTCTCAGTAACCTGTGAGCAAAACAGAGTAAATATGAGAAAATATACAGAGACTAGCCTGAACATTAGCATATAGTTTGACTACTGTATGTTGAAACCACCTGATCGTTTTCTATGTAAAACTAAAATTGATCATTGTCGAGAAAAGTCGAGTTATCTTTAAAAATAATTACACAGGTGACATCAAGACCCAACAGTAGAGTCAGACTGTAATAAAATTAATCTGGTTGTGTGTGTTGTTATTGTGTCCTGCAGACTTTGCTTAGATTCTTCTTTTCTCTATCTGATCATAAAAAATCATGGTCAGAGAGAGAGAGTTTTATGAAACAGGAAGGGCAGGTTTCCTGAAGAAAGAGGAAGTAAGCTTCCAGCCTGCATATGTATAAAAATAGTTCAGACTATTCCTTATTTCGAAGCATTAAAGGTTTAAAGAATAAAATCTAAGCATTTTGAGTAATTGGATAAAATCCAGAGTAAAATACTTAAATTAATAATAACTTAAGTTATTATTGGCCTTATAATTAGGCCAATAATTAATATTGGTTTAATCAGTGGTTGATATTGGTTTGATTAGAAGAATATTTAAACTTACTCTTACACTTGTGGAAGTACTTACAGGGGAAACAAGTAACTGTAACATGGTATCAAATAATTAGAATAATGGATTATTCTTGTATTAAAATTGGCAATTGAAAGAAAATTGGCGTTCCTCTTTCTTCCCCAAGTTGAGCACCAATTTTGTTGTTGCACAGCACTACTTCCCCTCTTTTTTCTCTCTCTACTTCCCCTTCTCAGAGGAGGGAGATGTGCTACCAGCTCTAACGGGTGAATTGAGTTTCCTGAATCTGCCGGAATTTACCCTGTCCAGAGCTGAAGTAAACTCTGATTAAGCTTGCGTCAAGAATGACTAGCCTGGTTTCTAACAACCTCCATCTATATGTCCCACCCTTTTCACCCTGTGAATTAGCCAGATTGAGAAGCCTACAACCAACTAGTTTCACAGAACATACCTGCTAACTGTCGCTCTTTCTCTTTATTACAACTTGCACTTGTTACTGAACCAGTTTGGTTTTAGTGACTCGGGCGAGTCTCAAAAGTGTTGTTTTAGTTTTGTGCTAAAAACAACCTACAAAACGTTTTCCACTTTTTCCTCCCAGAATCATAGCTATTTTCAACCATAAAGAACTTTAAGGTGGCTCATTAATTGGATGTCCACAACATCTTTTAGATTTTTGTAATATTAATTATTTGATTAGTAAGGCAATTTTGCAAGAATCAGTACAGCTTAATTCAGTAGCAGAAATAATCAAATAAGTAAAATCAATAATCTAGACTATCTTTCCCTAATGCTGACACTGTGAACTAAAAAAGGGAAACATGGAGAGAGACAAACAGAGTTTGACATCTTGAACCCCAGAACTCGCCTTCAAAAACACCTAAAAAAAAGTGTTGCATTTACATGTGTGCTTTTTGGAAGCAGTTTTATTATTACTTGCAAATAGACTGATTTACTACACAGCACTCAAGGACAGAGGAAACTGTTATAAAAGGAAAAAAAACTGACCTGCTGTAAAACTTTCTCCCTCCTTGCTGTGATGACAATCTGGGCTCCAAAGCGGGCGTAGTGATACGCCATTTGTTCACCAATGCCTGAACTGGCCCCGGTGACCAACACCCTAGCACCTCTAAGAGATTCTGAAATAAAAACAATCGATTTAAAGAACAAAAACCTTCATTTCTAATTATAACATGCACAGTAAAAGCAAGAACAGCAACAACAAGAAACGATCGGTGTTCACAAATGCACAAGACTCCCACTACATTGCATAAACTACATCCCACAATTTTTTTGTTTTACAGTCCCACATCTACAGCAGTTAGCCTTGAAGACTATAAAATGTTATCAGCAGGCCATTGTATTGCATCTATAATCTCTCCAGAAAGCAGTTAACTAGTATTTGCTAGCTCAACTTGCAGTGCTGAAATTCAAAAAGAGGTCACGGAAGGGTCATAATCAGGGTTTTAGAAAAATCATTTAGTGTGCCAAAGTTTTAAAATGTTATATGATTTAATAACAGCTAAAAGTGTCCATCCGTCTGTTCATATGGTTTAGAATCTTTTT
The DNA here is from genome assembly GCA_903067075.1 of Micropoecilia bifurca. Classification (NCBI taxonomy): domain Eukaryota; kingdom Metazoa; phylum Chordata; class Actinopteri; order Cyprinodontiformes; family Poeciliidae; genus Micropoecilia; species Micropoecilia bifurca. The sequence goes on from CAEGAF010146455.1 coordinate 25,079, forward strand.
AATGAGATTCACCAGCCAGTTTGTCAGCTGGCTGAAAGAAGACTTCCACATTTTCCCTCTATTCACAAGAAAGGCAAAACTAGATGTTTGGAATACAACATCCATGAACGATCATGGCTACTTGAGAAGCATCACACATCTTTCTAATAAGGTAAGATTATTAAAACTGCAGTTACCAGGTTTCAGGCAGCATCTCAGTAGAGATGCCATCTGCAGGGATACCTCTAGGTACCGCTAACTTACGAAGTTTATCATTAAAATGCTAATAAAACAGAAAGGCCATCTGGAAAATATGTTTAGCATATGCACTCAATATAGGGTTAAAGCTCTTTTTAAATGAATGACTGCATCAATGCAACATGGAATAACTGTGCTCAGTCTGTGGCTTCAGACTTTAGCTGGTCTGCATAGTAGACCTTAGTGTTTCTCGTCTTGATCTTGACAATATTCCAAAGGCTATAACTGGGGTTTAGTTCAGCCTAGATCGTGGACCAATCAAACACAATGACATCGTGGTCATTGAACCGAGTAAAATAGATGTTGGCAGTGTGAGCATGTGTCAGGTTCTCCTGCTGGAAAAGGTAATCGGCATCACCATAAAAGTTATCAGTGAAAAAGGAAGCATGAAGGGCTGTAAAAATGTCCTGCTAGATGGCAGTGATGTCCTTAAACTTCATACAACAGTGGACCAACACAATAAGAGGATTCCCTAAATATCACTCACAATGAAAACTTTACACAGGACCTCAGTCGACTTGGATTCTGCGTCTCTGGTCTCTTCCTCCAAACTGTGGCACCTCGATTTCCAAATTGAGTACATTTATCTGAGATAACTTTGGACTACTGAGAATCAGTTCATTCCTTATCTCTGGTTCAGGAGGTCTGACACCTGGGACACAGCAGCAGAAGCCTGGACCAAGTCTTAGCAAAACCAACAGGGGCAGCAGCCTTGGACCTGGTTTCTGGGCCCCAAAATGTTATCTAGTTGAAATTATTTTTGCAAGTATAATATTACATGTATAAATAAGTTAAATGGAACATTATTACGTGCGTAATAAAAAATAAAAATAATTTTAAAAAACAATTTCAGTTTTTGAATTTAATTAAAGAAATAAATTCGTTTTTAGAATTCCATTCAAAAACTATAAGTTGCCTGCATATTGTTTACAGTCTGTGTTTATTACATTTATCTGACATCCGTCTATCATGCTCACAACATGCATGTGCCCGTGTGCTGCAATAAGTGATTGACTCAAAATGTATCATTGGCAGTTGGATTTATGGAAGCAGTTTATTTATCTTACCTGGATCAAAACTTGGTTTATTCCACTTGACAGCTACATAGCCAACACAAATGCTAGCAATTACAATCTTTACGAAGGCTCCCATGTTGTTTGTTCAATGCTTTTTCTGTGTTTCAGCTTTCAGCTGTGAGCTGAAATGTGAATAATAACGCACTTTATCGTTTTTCTGTTAACACCTGTTGTTTAGGGGGCGTGGCTCCCAGGTTAATGTTTCATTGGACTAGTACTTGACCTGCCTTCATTCTCCTGGTGAAATTCATGCTTTACTGTTGTGAGCCATAAAAAAAATACAATTATTATTATTATATTTGGATATATCGAAAAGTAAATGGATAATTCAAATAACTGCTCGTTTTTATATTATCAGTTATTTTCAGGCTTAAAGATGATGCAAAAGCTTTTAGAAGAATGTCCCTGAAAGACCATTATGTTGTTTTGTTGATTACTGATTGGTTAAAAGTGGTGGTCAGATCAAAACTGGCCAGACGGAAAAATGACTGTGCTGATCTTAAAGTAATGAATGTGGTTTAATATTTAACAGTTTGTAAAACAATTATGATTGTTTTTTTTAACTGCTTAGTTACACTGGGTCTGATTTTTCTGGGGATGTTGGTGCGCCGTAAAAAAAAAAAAAAAAAGCTTTTCAATGCATTTTCTTTAACATACTTTCGGGGAAATCAGAGGCGTAACGTGGGTGGAAAATTATTAAATTATTTATACACAAAGCTGACTTGTGCATGCAGTGAAATAATCTCAATAGCCAACTCATAAAATGTGGAGAAATAATTAGAGACGACAAAGGGACTGTCCATACGTCTATGTTACAGACTCTCAGTGAACGCAACGGTGTGTGGGGGGGGGGGGGGGAGCCGAATACCTAAATACAAAATGCGCATGCGTATGGAGTGGACAGAGCATCAGGAGTCGGAATCGTGTCATAAGATTTGGCCAATAAAGCGACGTCGACTCCAATCCAATCTGAATAAATTTATTGACCCCACTTGTTGCACAGCCATATGCATCATGATGATTAAATATCATTAATCTTCGAAATATATTATTACACTAATATTGGTAATATTTAATAATAAAATAAATCATCGTTTGATTTTCATTTGATATTTATTGCCCAGCAATTTTGAATATCCAACCTCCACCTCTCACTTCTCAGTGGCAAGCAGTGAGGAAATCTCTCAATTTGGGGAAACACCAATAAATAAATCAATAGAATTTTTACATTCTACTGGTGTGCATTTTATTTGTGCCCTGGTTTGTTACATTTGGATTATTTTAGTGAATTCAGAAAAAGTGACAATGAAGAAACTGTACATCTTTTAGATATGTTTTTTTGATGAGTGTTTGGAAGTTGTAAAAGGATACTGAGAAAAGGTTGATATCTGATATTATGCTATTTAATGGAGTAATAAAAACATTCAACAGAAAGCTGAAAGCTAACAGTTCAATAATCTGTAGAAATGGGAAAGAATTAGAAATAAACGCACAATGCAGTGAATGTGTCATACTATTAAATATTTCTAAGATGACATTGATGTTTGTCACAGGAGAAGACATTGTCCTATATGTAGTCAGTGCTGCATAGAATGTAATTAATCTAAAAAATTATTTAAAAATAAAACTGAAAATGTACAACAGGCAATAAGGTCAACTTTGAGGGAGACTGCTGTCTGGGAAAGGCAAAGTGATGGGTATTTTTTCTCAAACCTTCCTTAAAAGAACCCCAGACAACGTATATGAATTTTATGGCCAAGCTTTTGCAAAAGGAGAAGACTCAGCAAGCTGCTCCTCCGAGTCGTCTACAGAGCGTTCTGCCCTCTCTGCTAGAGCAGGCCTTTCATTTGGGAAAACAAAAGTCAGAAAAGGTAAACAACAAAACAGATGGCAAGCTCTGTCTAACACACAGGTCATCAAGCTCTTTCCCTTGAGAGCGAACTTTGGAGGGAACAATCAGTTCACAGATATTCAACACAGCAATCAAAAAGTATTCGCATAGCACGTCATTACTGATTAACGTTAGACTGAATATGAACTAAAGTAATAACAAAATGATAATACTAAAAAATCTCTAACACAAAGGCAGATGAGGCTTTTTTTTTTACCTGCAGAGGGCAGACTCATACCCAGAAGTTTCCAAGGTGCCTTTGAGACAATTTGATTTCTTTAAATTTTCAAAGTAGAAAAAAAAATGCATAAAATAAAAAGACACAGTAATAAGGTCACACAAGGAAATGAAATAACTTTGTCTTGATAATTAATCAAAAGTGTCATTTTGGAAACTGTGTGATGATGGGAAATTTATTAAATGATCTAAATGCTTAAAACTTGTGCTTGACCCAACTCTGGTACAAATGAAACATGTGATGAAACAAATAGTTGGAGATGCCTTTTGTTATTGTTGTAATAACGTTAATCAAATATTTACATACATTTGATTCTACTGCTTTGTATGTAGTGTTGCAAGTAGAATTTGAAATTTTTCTTTTTCAGGAGTCAGGGACTACAGTTTTCTGACTGTGTTGATCGTTGATTTCTAAAGTCTTGTCTCTCTGAACTTATGGTTCAGGTTGCTTTTCACCTTAACAGTGAATGGATCGATTTATTTATTTTCTATACCCATCATCATTTTGGGATCAAATTGAGCAACTTCACTGAGAAGATGTAATTTAATAATCTTTGTGTAAAGTTTCAAACAAAACCAACATTTTCAGTATGCTTGAGATGTCTGTTTTGCAAAGTGTGAT
>CAEGAF010146464.1:0-10679 GCA_903067075.1 Micropoecilia bifurca
CTCTGGTAGAGGACCCGAGCTCAGAGGATGAAAGAGACCACCCCCCGAAGGGTGAGAAGGGAATTTTTTTTTTTAATATTATATATATATAATTTTGAGACATAATTATATGACAATAATATAATTATATCAAAATGTAATAATAAAGCTCTGAAATATGAAATTAAAGAAGTATACTTTAAGTATACTTTAAGTTGTTCCAAAAAAGTAGGTGTAATATACTAAAGTATATTAGTTGTATTTTTACACAATTTAAATACTATTAAAGTATACTAAGTACAAAAAAAGTTGTTCCAAAATAGCACATTCTAAGTACATTGCTAAAAGTATACTAAAGTATGTTAAAATTTAGTATACTAAACATACTTTTTTTACTAGGGTAAACGAGTTGCTTAAGGTGTTATTGAGGTTTCACTGTAATTTCCTACTTTAAAAAGGGCCTTAAACGCAACTGGCGAGCTGCTCGTTTCAGAATTGTACTGACCATAAATAAGTCTGTGGTATGGAAGGGGTAGCTGAGTAAGACTGTGTTTAAACAGTCATAGACACTCAGCTACCCCTTCGTCTAAAATGCCGTGCAACAAGCCGACAGTTGTCATGACTGACAGAATTATCAACATTAACATGTCAAAATGAACATACAATGACGGAGAGATTCCGTATGTGCTCCCCGTCACTGTAGTGAACTTGGTAGCCTATTTTCAAAATGGCGGCCGCATCAGCTTCAACCTAGTGGCAGACCTACCAAAATCGCCCTTTTCAAGACGCTCTTTCACGTATAAAAAAAATATATAGTTAATAATAGAAAACCCGCAACAAACCTGGGTTCACTAAAACAGACCAGTAAGAACTTTGTAAGGTTTTTAAAGACCGTAACTATGAGCGCTCGAGTGGCTAACAGCTAGCACGTAGCACAACAAGCTATGGATTTTATTTACAAATAATCGGTGAGTGTCACTTTTTTGTTACATTCTCATTCAGACTTTATTGAATATGTTTTTCTTTGAATTGTTCATGTGCTATTTGAGCAGTTTGGGTTGATGTTGAACTTAACTGGAACATAGAAAAGTTTTGCTGGCTGTTCAATTATGTGTGCTGTGTATTTTGTATTTGTATTTTTATTTTGTACATTGATATATGTATTGTTGGGCTGCATTGTTGCATTTTTATTTATTTGCATGTTACTGGATGCCTGTTTGGTGTGTGTTGTTCAGGTATAGTTGACTTCTATTGCAGGCCCTGACTGAAACCCCACAGCACCCACTGGTAATCAGACACTTTCAAGATTAGAATACTTGGTTTTCTAAAGGGATTTTCTACAGTACCCCTCTGGCATTATGTTTTGCAGAGTGGTTGTATATGTGATGCTGCATGTCTGTGTTACAACTGTTGTTTAACCCAAACTTCCTTCTTTCTTTCCTTCCTTCCTGGACAACCCACTCAGCCTGTCCAGGCCAAACAAGGTGCCAGGAATGCCTCATATCTGCCTCGTCTGCCTCCGGATCATGGTGCGACTTTAAAGCTAACAAGTCGACCTTTTATTTGAAATTCGTCAAACTTTGTTTGAAACAGTTTGCTACTTATAAAACAACATGCAGCGGTCAATTAATTCTATTTCGGTGGCTATACCTGGTCAAGATTAACTTTACTGTACATATTGTGACATCACATACAGTTGGAGATGACCTATAAGAGTACATTTATTTGTATCTTTTATTTGTCCTATTTACCTCTTTCATTCTGTATAACTTGTATGTGATAAAATGCCATGGATTTCAGGAATATTAGGGAAAAATAAAACCCACTAAAGCAACTAGAAGATGATAGTGGGGTCATTATATCTTTAAACAGCTTGTTGAGCGTCTCAGGTTAATTCATGACATTTAAGATGAATAGAGCTTGGGATTTATTTTTTTAATACAAAACCTGAAACGCACAGCTTCCTTGTATGACATAATAGAGGGTGAAAAAAAAGTCAAGTAAAATATCAAGATGACAACTACAAGTCTACGCAAAAATAAAGAATACAGGGATGTCCAACCAGCCATGCTGTTCAGGAAGAAGACGGGTTCTGGATTCTGGGGCAAAATGTGAATTTCAACCCCAGAATAAGGGCAAAGAGATCAGTTTCGCAAACCAGGGATTCAGTTTTGGAGAAACTGCATCAAAATCAAAGTATTTAGCTTGAATACTTGGAAGGAAACTTACAATTCCACAAAATAGTATCCTAACTGTGAATCATGGGGGTGGGAGCACTGACACAGACCATTTGTGTTTCCTGAGTGAGTAGTAGCCGATTGCTGCTCACACTGTACCAGGCTCTGCTACACATTTCTTTCCTTCTCCTGCCCAAATCCTCATGATCATTGCTGCAAAGTCAACGACACAATAGAAGCAACTATCCATCCTCTTTCACGACAAGTGAATCTGCTGGGTTTCCTTGGATCAGTGGTGTCAGAACTGGGCCAAATTCATTAAGTTACACATACCCACGAGCCATCACTCTTAAAAACATTAAAATCATAAAAAATTATAGTGTTATATCATTTTTCTTTACTGCTCAACAATAAACTAACCGTACAATAATCTTAATTTAAACAAATAAAGAAGTCAGATTTTTGTAGGAAAGTCAAGTTTAGGTCATTGTAGAGCCAAAACCTCAGAGGGTTTTCCACGTTTTTGCCTTTTGAAAAGAAAGGAATCCAGTTTTCAGATTCATCTGGGTTCAACTGAAAAAAAGAAAAATATTAAAATATTCAGTGAATTCTCAGCAAGAAACAAGATTTGGGTCACCCTTTCTTTAAAACGTTTGTTGTATTTTGACAAGTTTAATACATTTATTAAAAGTAAATTTCACTAAAGTTTGTTGATATTTATACAAAATTCATTGTTTTTTTTTGTTTTTTTTAGAAATTTACAAATGTATTACTCTAACGCTTGAGTTTCTGAGTAAGAGTGGATAAATTTGGTAGGTAAATCAAAAAGTATTGCTATTCAAAAAATACCATACGCTGTTATGAGCATTTCACGTTTTAAGAATATTTTAATTAGTTATTTTGCACTAATTAAAGATGAAATAATTTGAACCAAAAATTGACTGCAGTTTTTGATAATCTTTCTGCGTCAGTGTTTTGCCTTCGTTGTTGTGAACTGGCAATAAATTAACTGAAATTAAAATTTGCTGCAAAAATTCCCACTTCAATAACCAGCTGCATTTTTTTATTAATCATTTTAATCATTTCAGATTTTTTGGTGAAAGTCAACAACACCACACACCACAGGACTATATCTTTATGAGCCGTCAACTCTGCATATAGATGGTTTTGCCCGAGTGAGTGTTGGAGGGGGGGAGGAAATCCTCCTCAACATTTTATGGCAAAATGGAGGCAGATCTCTGGGCCTCGACACTGAGCAGTTAGATGGAGTAATGGCCGCCTCCCTCATGGCAGCAGGGAGAGGAAAGTCTCGGGTCTCGGGAGTATTTAGCGGGCGAGGGGAAACAAGGTCGGACGTAGCAGATGAGGCCAACATGACTTGCCCACAAGGACAAACAAACAAAAAAAAGTGTGCAGCAATTTGGGTGTAGCAGCTGCCAGCTCGTGACATTTAAGTTGAATTTGACAGCTGCTTTGTGTTTAGTTGAGTGGTCTGGCTCAGTTCATTTTGCCAATGTGGCTGTTATCATGTTATAATGGATCACTAAACATATCAGCATGGTTAGATGGCTTGGGCATTGTGGGACTTACATGAAAGGCTAAAAATGAAAACCTTTTCCTCCTTGCTTCCTTCCTTCTATTATCGTTTTTTTTCCCTTTCTTCGTCCGTCACTCCTTCCCCCCCTCCTGTTTAAGGCCTAATGACACGCCGTACCCGCCTAGTGCCCATTTTATGCGCTTCTTAAGTGAAACCGCAGCCAGGCGAAAGCTTTAAGTGAAGACTGAACATTAAAATGTAAGTGACGGAGCAGGTGAAAGTGTGATCGTTTTCATAGTTTGAGGGCCCATTGAGAAGTGAAATGGTTGGAAAGCAGACACTGTTATGGTTCTGCTCAGAACCCATTTACTTTCAAATGAAAGAGAAATCTACCCCAGTTATGGCGAGGGAGTTTGAATGTCACACCTTTGCCTGGGTTTTATCTTGCTAGTTGAAGATGTTGAATGAGAAAGATGTGCGGATTATGGATTATACAAATTCTTGCAAAACGTAGTGATATCTTTGAGGCTTGCACAGTTTCACAAGGTAATATGTTTTATTGGGGATTTATGTCATCTGCCATAATTGGTAAATAAGATCTGAGCATAGTGTACTAGGTCATTTGTATTCAGTCCCTGGCTGCTGCTCTAATACCCGTAATTAAGATCGAACGCAACCATCTTCGTTTAGAAGCCACCACATTAGTAACATTGTAATCTCAATATTTTGTGTGAAGGCCAGGTAGTTTGTTAGAACATATTGGTGAATATAAAAAACGTAGTTAACCCACCTATTCTGTGCAGAATAGGTGAGTAAGTTTGATAGGAGCGTTTTGTTACATTTTCAGCTGGTGCAGTTCACATTCACACCGCACTGTGCGAATTAAACAAGCTGTTTAAAAAAAAATGTTCACCACCTCACCTGTGGTGGCGCTTCACCAAGAACCAGTGTCAGGAAACGACACGAAAACCTCTGAAGGTTGTCGTGTCATTTCACAAATTGTAAATAAAAATGGAGTGAGATCAGATTTTAGAGGTTGTATTTCTCTTTTGTCTTTGGTAAAAAACCACAAGTCCTTTCTTCTGCTAGCGCTAAACTCTCGCATTTGTTTAGGTTGTATTTACCCAAAATGCCCCATGTTGTAGTCCAGTTCCTGGTTTTGGAGCGGTCTCCAGTTTGGCATAGCACGAGAGATCACTTCAACTTAACAGAGGCCTGGGTTTTAGCCGGATTAGCGTTTGATGATGCATTCACAACTCTCCAAATGAAACCAGACGTTCCAGACATTCATTCTATAAAACCCAACAAAGACTGACACAGAAAGTAAAATGTTGAGAATGTAATTAAAGGTTTTAAATGTTTGCTTTTATTTTCAATTTAAGAATAACATATCCTTCCATTTTACAGTTATCTGCTGCTTTGTTTTTGGATTTTCACCTAAACCTAAACCCACTTTTAGTTGTAATGTGACAAAATGCTCAAAAAAGCCAAAGAAATACTTTTACAAAACATGTTTTAGATGTAAAATTCCAGTGGGGTTTCTGAAAATGGCTGTAAAACGGACCACTGTTTAAAGCTTCACATCCTTCACTTATTAAATTGAAATTAATCTTCAACAGATTATTACAGGATGAGTAGTACCTTTTGTTGGACATTTAGGACTTCCATGACAATTTCACATTTGTTTCTTTAAGATTTTAAGTTTAAATTGATGAAAATTATTTAAAAAGAGAGGCAGGAGCACTTACAAAACACACTCAGGGATTTTTCATTACCCCGGCTCATTCTGACACAACAGGCCTGGTATTACAGCTCTTGGATGTTTTCTCCAAAATGAATGCACCATCCAGCAGCTCCATTTTCACAGAGTTTATTCAGAAAATGTCTCCCGAGATGAGTGCTCACGCTCGCATAAAACGGCAAAGGTATCTTGTTTGTTTCGCTATTAAACCATGAAACAAAAAAATAACTTCCAAGGCCACAGAGAGGGGTTGATTCATACATGAGTTGGGTGACATTGAGTAAAATGTTGCAGTTTTTGGAGACTGTTGAAGTCACTGAACGAGTAAAAACGTTTCTTAAATCCACCCACCCATTGCCTTCTAAGGTATTCCTTATTTTTGTGTTTTATTAAACTCAAATGCCCAAATTTCACTTATCTCGCGCGCACCAGACGCCACAGCGCTGCTCCGTTAATAGGAAACTCCACTGATTTTACACATCAGAGTGTGTTTACAGGTGTTGAGGAGAACTACTGTGAGCAGAAATTGCATAAAAGCCCTTTGTGCCGCTCCCCGTGGAGTTACACGCTATATTTAGCATAGTTTGGGCGCTGTACGATGCCTTCAGTCAAGCCTTTCATGGCACAGAACTGAAGCGATCATAACCATGTATGATTTTCTTCAAAGCCACGGGTTGCCTTTGACTGGAACAGCGAGTTTACCTCACAGAACGCAGCAGCCGCCGGTCCAGCGCGGCTGCTGTCTTAACGCCGCTCCGGCTGCAGTTCACAGCCCAGCCTGGAAACACATTAACGGACCATGGTGAAGAAAGACGGACAACTCCTGTGAACCGTGGGGTAAAATCACTGATATAAAATGGCGGATGGCTTTGAGAGGGGGAATAAGGAGCCTTTAGCTCCCAGGCGTAGAGGTGTAAGTACTTCTACTTGAACTGAATTTGGCTTTTGAGGCTGGCCTGTTTTTATAGGTCAGATATTTTTTGTTTTTGGTATTTCTTTCACATAATGTATAACTACTCCTAAAAGAAAGAAAGGATGCTAAGTTGAGTTTATTGTACTTCCTACTCTTGATAAGGACAGAGGTCACTGATGGCTTCCAAGCAGACTTCTGTTAAAAGCATTGCGGTCATGTTTTAAAGGTGCAACATCAAGTAAGATCAACTTTTTTGATTTGAACTTGATTCTTTCATGCATGTTTGATTAATTCCACACCTCTTTCTGGTCTCCCCCACTCAGCTCCTTCAGACTAGCCTTCAGCAGTTAGCAAACACCTGGTGGAATTTAATTTCCCTTTGTTTTCAATAACATTTATTTTTCCAAATCAACATCCCTATAAATATTTCAATAAATGTAGTTGAGTCGCAGAGAAACCATGTACCTTTGGCAGTCATCCACAAGCTTCTGGTGTAGCTCTGGGTAATGGTGAAGCTCATTTGAACTGGTTGAGTTCCTGGAACATCAAGTCTTCTAAGCATCGTTTTTACGTTTCTAATAGGGTTGAGGTCAAGGTCCTGTCATGATTTTTGACAAGTTTCTGGGTGGTATTATTTCAAAGATAATCAATTCTCACTTCAATACAACTTTTTTTCTTACCAAGATGGTCAAGAAGCACCACTTCAACTTGACATTAATTGTGTTTCTTTCAGTCAACTATGTTTTGCTGATCACGATTGACTGGTATAAACAACAAAAAGAGTTAAACATCAAGGGGGTAGAATAATTTTTATTTATCAATGCTGTGCATCTGTTTCTGTGTGTATAATTTGAACTCTGTAGATTGGAGGGAAATGTAACTTGTGATTCTTGTTTAAGAAAAAAATCAATGTAGCTGCATCTCTAGAAAAGCCCTGAAAGGTAATGTAAGCGTGTAGTAAATGTATTATTATTGTCTATCTGTCTGCATGTAGTAAGACTTTGCATGTTCTGTCACTGGTGTTTTATTCATCAGCCTATTTATAAGAGGAAAAATTGATTATCTGGTGCAAAACGGACAAAGTTAGCCACAGTGTTCCTGTCAACAGAGAATCAGGGTGTGTCCGCTTTTAAATTTTCCTGCTTCCTTCATGTAATTCTTGACCACCCTGCCTTAATCGTGCACTATATTTTATTTTCCCTCCTTCTTTCAGAACCCCCTGCTTTCTCTAATTAGTGTTTCTCCATTAAAAGTGCTCACAGGCCCCAGTGGCTTTGACTTTTGTACTCCTGCTAATTATCTTATTACTGCTCAGCTGTACTGCTGAATGTCCAGGAACCTAAGCTCATTCTAGCATTACATTAAATGCAATTTATCTTCTGGAGGAAAAGCAAAGCTCGATGAATAAATGTGAATTAAACTTGTCCAATTTCGCGGAGCCCTCGGGTCGCGTTGTGGTGAACGTTTGTGCATGATGATGGACAAAACAGAAAATATAAAGAACGGCGTCATTAATAATATTCCGCACCAATATTGCTGCCAAACTCTGCAAGAAAGCAGATTTGCTCAGCTTTTAATTTTTTTTTTCTTTAAAAAAACGTGTTTTTTAGTATCTAGGACTGCTCTGACATTTGACAAAGATTGGTATCATGCTTTCCAGTCCTAGCTCAATTGTCCTTGTTTTTTTTCCCTGCTTGTTCAAATTGCACTAAAGTGCTCCATCAATATCTTGCTTTCAAGCTGAAGGCGGAAAAGTCGTGTTTCCGTAGCAGCCGTTTCAGTTCAGCGGGCTGTTTTTCCTGGGTATCCTGACACAAGTCTTTCGGTGCGGTCATTAAGGTTTTGTACCTGGCCTTACATGGCCGCCCAAAAAAGTCAATAAAAAGCCACTGTAGCTGTTGTGAGGCGACAGCACAAACGTAATCAATGCCCGGTGCTCACAGCTCTTGGCGAAGAAGTGCACAGAAAGCGTTGAAGTCAAAATGCTCTCCGAGGGTGGAAGGACCCCAAGCTCGCAGAAAAATCCCATCCAAAATGAGCTGAAAATCTGCTTACGAGTAAGAAAGTGTTGCACTTTGCCAAAGAGTGACACATTGTCTGGTCACAGTGATGATTTAATGAGGGCGAGGACAAACTAATCCAGCCTTCAGTCGTCTTCTTTACACAGTTTGCAGCCTGAAATGACATGATTGTCAGTCTGCTGTCTGCTTGAGCAGATTGTAACGGGACAGGATGACAGGAGAGTTGGTCCTTTTTACATCACAAGTAACACATCCAGTGACTTGCAAATGTATTCATGCACCCTGAACTTTTTCACATTTTGTCACATTACGACCGCAAGCATCACATATTTTGTTGGGGTTTTATGTGATATGACAACACATACAGTAGAGCTTAGTTATAAAATGGAAGGAAAATTAATTTAAAAAAAAATCTCAAGTGCATTTTCATTCACTGCAAAAACACAAAATCTTGCCATGTATTTTCTGAAAACCTGATTGAAAATAAGGTCACAAATGAATGCAAGTTATTTTGTCTTGAAATAAGGCAAATTAACTTGCAAGTAACTTTTTAATAAAATATATTTTAAAATATGTTTTAAGTAAATTATTCCTTAATGATTATGAAAAAGTGCTAGTTAAGATTTCAGAGTTTTCCACCCAGGCTTAACTTGTGACCCCACATGGCCAAGCACTGCTAATTTATTTAAGTGTTTTTTTATTTGCATTTAAGACTTTATAGTTGGTGGTCAGGTATGAATCTTTCAATAACACATAATTATCAAGTGATATTTTCAAATTTCCTGTCAACTTTAATTATTTTTCAACTCAAAAACACGACGGCCCAGGCGCCCAAACACTGGGCTTATCAAGTTTTCTGGGGGAAACCTTGCAAGTATTTCACTTAATGCATAGGAAAAAAACATCTTGTTCTGAGTTGAGTAATCTGCCAGTGGAACTAGTGCTTTTTACATAAATATTAATGAATTAATTATTACTATTAATAAAAATTAATTAGATTAAAATATGACATATGGGTCTACTAATATGGTGGCTAAAGATAATTTGTTCTAAATGTCATTTTGTGGTATCAAAGTTAGGGAAGCTAAATATAAATGCACGCGACACTTTTCGGATATTTTTTGTGAATATTTTCAAAACCATTCTATTCCACTTTGCATTTGTAATCTATTTTGAATTGGTCCACCATATAAAAGTCGAAATAAAATTAATAGAAGCTCTTCTGTGACGCCATGGAAGTGAAAATACTCCGTCGAACATTCCTGCTTTGCATTCCTTCCCCTGTGAACGCAATCAAAACCCAAACCACCGATCAGGGGAAAAACAACTTAAATGCGCAGCTAAACCAATAATGAAGCCTTTTACGTGTGAACGCGCCTTGTAAAAGTCGCGGTGGCTGTGTTTAGCAGTAAGGTCCATATGCCTCTCCTTCTCCTCCTCCCCCCCACTCTTTCTCACTATCTGCTTCTCTCATTTTCCCACTGGGTGGAGGAGCTATAAATTAAACTGGGAAATTACTGCTAACTGTTGGAATAAATTAAGGCGCTTTTGCGTCTGTAAACACCGTCTGACTGCGTAATTACACTCCCACTCCCGCTGAGACGCCATGGAGAGGGAGCGCGGCAGAGACGGAAAGCAGCGCGTGGGGGGCAGGGTGGGGGGGGAAGGAAGGATGAAGTAAATATGGAAGAGGGGTCAGATGTTAGTCGCTCCCTCACTGAGTCCTGGATGTGAGCTGGGCCCTGTGAGAGGCGGATGAGGCGGGGGAAAGGTCACGTTGAACATCACGATCTCAATTAGCATACAGTTAAACACACGGTGATGGTATGAAGGTAAGACCCTCAAATATTGCTCTGTAGCAGCTTCGTCACAGGTGTGAGTCGGTCTAGTTAAAGTCAAATGAGGTGGGAACTTCACATTCAGAGGCCATGCTGCAGGGGTGTCCAAAGTGCGGTTCATGGACCTTTGAACAATTTTGTGTGCCCCCCCACCCGTCTACAGTGGTTCAAATTTCATCCATTCCATTTCCATTAAAGAAGTGAATTCTTCTTTAATGGAAAGTGTTTTTCTTTGATTTCTTATGATTTTAATTTAGACAGCCAGCAACTTGTTATCTAAAAAAAAAAAAGATCACATTTATTTCATTTTTGAAGAAAGCTTTCCTTTTTGTTGCATTGGATAGACTGAAAGATTTTGTAGATCTAATAAACCAAAAGGTTAGGAAACTGTCCACTTTTATTACCACAAAAATGTTACCGCATTGTTTCATTACAATATTGCATGTTCAATTTGTTGATTGAGATTATATATA
>CAEGAF010146491.1:0-13739 GCA_903067075.1 Micropoecilia bifurca
TGAAGTAAAAGTGAAAGTTATCAAAAATGTTCATACTCGAGGAAAGTATGAAGTACTCCAAAATATACTTAAGTAAAGTAGTGAAGTGTTTTTACTTCGTTACTATACAACACTGCTCCACAGAGTGAACACACCTGGCCATTTAAATGTGTTTATTCTCCTTAACTTAAATGAGAAACAATATATAGATATATTTTAATCAACCTCTACCAGCTTTAAACTTTTGAACCTGCCATACATTTTAGTGAAGCTGATTTTCCATAAAGAAAAAAGGTCCAGTAGGATTTACCTGACATTTGTTTTTAAGTGGCAGAAAACAGAGTATCAACAGTAGAGCTGAATTAATTAATCATATTAATTGTGATAAATTGATTAATCAATAATTATCAAATGGAGCATACAGACTTGACAAAATGGCAATTTACTGAACAAACAACATAATCAGAGCAGTAATTAAGCCAAAAGTGTACAAAAATTTATCACATTTGCATTTAAGAAGAAAAGTCTTCTTTGGCTGTAATGTCATATATCATAATGTTCTGCCCAGAAATTCTCTAGTGTCAGTTTTAGCTTCACCTGGATAAATTATGTAAAAAAAAGAAAGAAAAAAAGGGTAAAATTCTCCCAGTAAGAACCATTTGCATCCAATTAATAATCCCTTAATCCAAGAAAAATAATCGTCAGATAATCTCTACACCGTGTTGATGTCATCCTCCAGCGCCACCTGCTGGTGACATCACCAGCAGGCGGGTGAAGTTTTGCCCATAGACACAACAGAGACAGGCGAAGTGGGGATTCGAACCGGCAACCCACCGATTACGGGACGATGCCGCCATCATCCCAAAATGTTAGAGGTATTTTTTAACTTCAGATCTCTGAAGAAATCCTATGTTGTTGTATTTTAGGTAATAAAATGTTTAAGATTCTTCTTTTAAAAAAAGAATTGAAATATTTTTTCAAGAATCTTAAATTAAAATTAAATTAAAAGCAGGATCAGTTATTGTGCATGTCAAGAAGCTGCCGCTAGATGGCAGCAGATTTCAGTGATGTAATCTGGCTGGTCTGATAAATCAGGTTCCCCAAAACATTCAAAAGGTTTCAAACAGGCCTGAGTTTAGAAACGGATCAACAAAGACATGATGCTACATTTTTTGACAGTAGGAGAATATTAAATATTTGAGCCACAATTAGTTGTCTACTAACATCTACTCTTTGCAAGTTTTAAATTTCAAAATTAAACGTCGGAGCTTCTGAAAGATAAACTTGCAGTAGTTAGTTAATTTTGTCATATCTCCAAGAATAAACGCCTTTTTTGAAGAAAACAGTGGGAATGAAAATTATTTCCCTCCTTGCTTTGTGGCAGGAATCTCATTGCACTTTGAGTGAGATGGAAGTTTTACTGTGACCTCTGACCCTAACCTCTTGAGGTTCATATGTTCACACAGTAAACTTTTTGAAAATAAATGTTCCTAATTAAAATTCAGTATGATATTTAACAGAATGCTCTATTAGATACTTTCAAACTGAATCAATTGTTATAGTTCTTGTAATTTGAAATAAGTAAATGTTATAACTTGAAAATATGATATAAATATAAATATTTAAAAATATAGTAATATAAATAGCAGCATTACAGTTAAAGCAACAAGAATGATCTAATTGTTAACTTAAAAAACAATGTTTAAACGTCTCTTGCTGAATCAACATGAACTGAGCTTTAAAATATTTCTGTTAGATTAAAAACCTTTTGTTTCCCTCATCCTAGATGCAAAGAACTACTTTAGTTTGTTGTTTTGTATCATCCACCAGGTCCTTACTTACTTTCCTTCATAAATTCAGAACAGAATTTTTAAATTCACTGTCTCACATATGAAACCCTTAATAGCTAAGCTCCATCAGAGATCAGGTTGGTCCAGCTGTTCCTATCAAAACCCTGCAGGTTTACTGGTGGTTCTGCCTGGTTCTGCCTCTCATGCCTCATTCTAAGGCAGTGGTCCCCAAACTACGGCCCGCGGGCCGGATCCAGCCCGCCTCCATATTTGGTCCGGCCCCTTGAACAATACCAGAGCATTCAGAGTTTTTTTTTTTATTTCCGGACTATAAGCCGTTCATATGTGGATTTTTCTTCAACCACCTGGAAGTGAATCATTGGAAGTCAGAATTGGAAATAAAAGAAGAAAGCGCCCATTAAATGGAATTAGGTTTTAATAAGGAATTGAAATTTGAGAATGTTGTTGATCAGTTAAGTAGCCCTGAGGAGAAAAAAGAAGATTTTTTTTTAAATACTACTGGAATCATTATGAGAATTTGAGGTACAGATATTAGGATCCAATAGATGGCAGTAGTGCAACAATAATGGATGCAAGCTGCTGCTGAAATCTAAATAAGAAGAAGAAGAAGAAAGCGCCTATTTTCATTTAGCACATGCTAGTAGCAACACGAAGGATCAGCACTTTTACTTTTACAGTTACTGTTCGGAAACTACGTAATAAGTTCTGTTAAATCTAAATTTGGCAAAAAAAATTTTCAACCATAATAAATTATATTCAATTGCTCTGTTATGACTCAAATGTTGGCTGTCTGCCCCTCTGCTGCTGCTGCATCGTGAAAAATCTGAGGCTTATACATATGTTTGCTGGTTTAAAAATGAATAAAAATAAAATTTGGGGTTGTGCTTATAGTAGGTGCGGCTCATAGTTCAGAAAATATGAACTATAATCCTTCCTGGATTTTTTCTGTGAAGAACCCAGAGAGGGTTATTTGGTTAGTATTGATTTAATTAATAGTGTTATTATTTATTTCCTGGCTTTTGTTCTGTGAAAAACCCAGAGAGGGTTATTTGATTGTGCTTTCTGGAAAACAATACATTTTTACATTTAGTCACTCCTGCAATCATCACACCTTTTCTGTTACAAACTGACTTGGCCCCCAACCAGAGAAGGGAAACGTTATGTTGCCCTCAGAGGAAAAAGTTTGGGGATCCCTGATCTAAGGGTTTTCCTGAATTTCTCTGCATTTATGATGCAATGCCTTGCGCTGCTGGATTTACTTGAGGTTCCATATATAAAATAATAAAACGTAAACTGAACATTGAGTTTTGCTTCTCAGAAAAAGTGAACTCAAAATACTCCAACACAAACGTGTTATCTAACTTCTTCACCACGGTGGTGACAGAGGCACTAAGACAGAAACTAGCTGCCAAAGGAAACATCCAACTGTTAGCCAAGAGTCTCAATGAGGAGACCTGAAAAATCACTGTGGTTTATCAGCTGTTTGTTGAAATGCCAGCGTTTAACCTCCAGGGATTCCTCTCATGAGTTGGATCTGAATAAAAAGGTTATTGAACGTCACAGAGGCAGGGCGTTAGTCAGTAGGTGCTGTCAGTGAAACAATTAATAAAAAAGCTATTAATAACTAAAATGCTATAAATAAATTCACAGGAGGAAATGCCAATGAAGAGTCACTTTCTAGACAGCTGAACTATCGATACATTTCTGTTGACAATGGTTTTGACATGGTAATAGTTTATTAATGTGTCATCAACCTTATAAAGATGCCTCAGAGACAAATGGAATGGAATATGTGCTGAAAAATAAATACAAAAGAGACAGGAGGAGAAAAAGCTCCTCCTGACAAACGACAGGTTTCAAAGGTCAAAGTTTGATCAGCTTAGTCAGGACTCTCCAGAAGAAGAGCATTATTTAGTGTCTGTGACAAGGTAATATTAAAGGCTAAAGCCTTTAATTCGAGAAAGTTGTTATTGCAGGATAACCAGCAACTACAACTGACTTAAACATAATAGCAGAGATATAATAAAGTTACGCAATATCTCCATGTACTAGTAGAAAGCAATAAATGCACTAATTATACAAATGCACACTTTTTAGATAATTTAATACAAATTTTAAAAAGAATGTATTATTTGCTGATTTTCTACAGTCTATCTATTTAACTGTGATACAAATAGAAGAGATATGAGGGATATGAGTACTTTTGCATTGCACTGTTTACAGCTGGATCAGTTCATGCACAACCAAAAATGACTAAATAATATTTATCCATTTTACATGATCATTACTCTACATTTTATATTTGTATATATTGAATCACATTTGTTTAATTATTCAGCTGAAATATATCCATAAAATGCAATTGAACTGAACTCTGTAGATCTTGCCTTGTCTCATTTTTATCAGATTTTTATTTCATGAACCTTGACAAATATTTTCTATCAGAAGCTAGAAGCAGATAGTTTGTTATAACAAAGACTCACAAATTTTGTACAAAATGTCTTTCATCGTAATTGTATTTATAACATGTTAACTAAATAAAGTATGTATTTGTTAATATTTTTATTCCTGAGCAAAAATGCAAAATCCCATAAACGTCTGTCCTCATTTCGTGGTTTGTTTACATCTTTCTCCCAATCAGCACAGTATTTATGCGCAAGCGTATTGTCCTTGGCACTATTTTTTTTTATTCAAAAGTTCAAACTGTCCAATCAGCGAAGAGGAGGAGAACGCTCGCGGTAGTTTCAAATGCGGATGCGCGAGCTCAGCTGTTATGGACGCAGTTTAACGGCTGATTATTCTGCGCTTCTGGAACTAAACTCTTAAGTTTTAGTAAAGCGGAAATAAGGAAGTTAACGTTAGTAGATATGGAAGAGAGTGAGTCGGCACCGTTGCTTTCCAGAAAAGGTTGGCGGGTTTAATTTGTAAAAACGGCTAATTTATGCATCTGTTTCGGCTTGTTTTGGCTAGTAGATAGCTAGCCAGTGAACGTTAGCTAGAATAACCGACACGTTAGCTTATTGTTTTCTTCTTTGTGTTTGTTTGGATTCACTCAGAGTCTGAAACGATGGTTCTTTTTAGATGTGAGTTTGTTCCATACTAATACTGAAATAAACAAGTTAGCACAATGCTAAAAGAACTAATCAGTAGCAATTAAAGTCTACGGTGCTAAGTCACTGTTAGCTTCTATGTTAGCATTTGAGTAAAGGACTATTTCACTGTTTTTGATTAAGTCCACTTTAAAAATAATTAAAGTTGGTCCTGTTTTGAAAACGGCAACATTATGAATCATCAAATTTGACCTGGATTATTTTATGCATCGTAAATATTCATAAAATATTTTTGGGACTCTGATCTGTTTGTGGAAACGCATAACAAAGACAAATAAACTGTAGGGTTTGCATTTATTCCACATCAGAACCTACCTGCTATTTTTATGGATATGTGATTTATTGATCATGTTTTTCAGTCTATGCAATATTATCATGCTTGTACAATATGTTATGATGTCTGTATAATATAATATGCCGGAAACCTATTTTCCTCTCTTGTAGGTTCAAGCTGCTTTTCCTACTTTCAGCAACTTTTTGATTGTTTTTCTTCACATAGTCGGTTCTTATCCGAATTTTCTGACCCATAACTTCATCAAGTTGGTCATTTTAATCAATCAATCAATCAAATTTGATCTGTATAGCACATTTCAGCAGCACGGCATTTCAAAGTGCTTTACACGATTTAAAATAAACAGACAGAGATTTTGATTAAAAGTAAAAATAAAAACATTTAAAAACATTGATCAAACATCCTATCCGTCTATTCGCACCAGGAGTTGCCCTTATGGGGCCTCCTCAAAGTAAGGGGGCTCTCAGAGCCTTATGTTGTGATTCCTAAGAACTGTACAGTTATAGTAGGACGCTGCCTAACATTTATGGACCAAGTTGCTTTTATTTCTTTGTATGCATGGATTGCTTCAGCTCTTATCAATATTTGTTAGGAATTATATTGCAAAGTTCACATTAGAAATATAACTGATGATGGTTTTAAAACTTATTTTACCCACAGCATCTCGTAACAATTAAAGTCTAAAAAGATTACTTCAGATAAATGTCATAATTGTTGAATAAATAAATAAATTAAATCTCTTTGAGGAATGCGCCAAATTTTGAGAAATGTTTTCTCACTTGAGGAGCCTTCATTCCCTCCAGTGTCCCAGAGATTTGTGGAGGTAAAGCTCCATGCAGAGACCCAACCCTTTAACACAGTTATAGTTATTCAGGTAGGAGGACCTGAGACAAACATAAGCTCGTTGAGTGATGAGAGTTTACGCCCAAATTATCTTAAGGCTATCAGTAAACATCCATTTCCAAAGTAAAGTTTGGAGCTGCATTGTCTTAGAATAACCAGACTTTTGCTTTTGTGTCACAGAGTTGCGGAAACAGAAGCTGATGGAATACTTGGCATCAAAAGGAAAGCCGAAACCTCCAAACGTCCCGTAAGCATAAAAGTAGGAATGCCAAAAATGTTGCAATGAGTTGTAATGTCAGAGGCTCTTTAATGTTTGTTTTCTCTGCAGGCCGTCCCTCCACAGGGATTCTCACAATCAGACGTCTGCCAAAGCCTCTCTGAAGGTGAGGCGTGTTCTTGGATAAGTGCTACAATTAACTCCAGGGTATTAGCAATCAGGAAAACATTTATTTACTTTTACTCAGAACGAAGTGTCAATAAACTCAAGCATTCTGAAGTTTTAATTTAAACTAGGACTGCGACATATAATCATCACATTATGAGTGTGCAATATTCATAATGCAATAATTGTTGGCTAGTATGTTGATCATGCAGCCTGAACAACAATAACAATTAAATATAGATAACATTCACAAAACAGGTCAAATTAGTGAATATTAATTATTGTATTGCCTATTTTTCCTCAAAATGTTTCTGTTAATTGTAGTAACTAGTTAATTACATTTATATTGAAAACAAAATAAACTACATTTTCAATTCAAAACCCTTTTTGCTGCTAAATTATTGAATAAATAAGACACATGAGCTCAAGAACAAAGACATTTATTACTTTAAATGTGTTCAGGTTGGTAAACCTGAATAAAGTGTTTCCAGTGTTTCAGGAATCCCTGATCATTCATGGAACTTCATTAGAAAGGTGGAACGTGTACGTTTACTGTTACTTGTTTTTAATGGTTGATTAATGTGTCATCACCAACAAAGCCATTGCAGAGATCAACTGGATGGTGTACGTGCTGAAAAATATTATTTATTAGTTATTTATTTTTCACAGGTTGCTATGGGAAAAGAAAACAAAGCTCCACCCGACAGAGTCAGGTGGCAAGATTCAAGAGATAAAACGTTGGTGCCTCACCGCAGTCAGGATCCTCCCAAAAGAAGAGCACTGGGTGTCTCTGAAAAAGTAAATGTGACAAATGGAAAACAAACTTCATCCAGCAGCGTGTCGGCACAGACAAAGGTTTATCAGAATCCTCTGCTCAGGAAAACGTACAACGTCCCGACTTCCAAATCCAGTTTCACTCCAGCTGCAACTCAGAAAGATCAGCCGAACACAGGGAGTCGAAACCTGAGCAAGGTGCAGTTAAATGGACGTTGTGCAGCAAAGTCAGAACCCAAGTCAAGCATAACCTCAAGTCGGGCCACGTTCTGCCCCCTGAAAATGGTGAGCAGTCGGATTAGTACTGGGCCGCTTGTTAAGACTAAGACTGGGCTTGTACCTGCAGTGATCCAGCCGAGGAATCAAAAATCCAACGCATCACATCCACCTGGCTCAAAGCGTCAGACGTTCACTTCCTCCACTGTTGCTAAGAATCCAAAGGGCAAAGGGCAATCCAGCAGGAGGCCATCTGCCTCTGCCTCCCAGAGGCCAGCTCTGGTGAATCCTACAAATCCAAGAGCTGGGAGTAAAGCAGAAGCTCAGAATAAACCTAAACCGCTTCCTGTTACACAAACACAACCAACTGGAAGGAGCCAGTTATGGACTGGACTTCACTCAGCTGGGCCTTCCAAATGGAAAACTGTCAAACCAGAGCAGAGCGTGTTGACCAGTAAAACAGCAGGGCAGCTTGCTCACACATCTAAAACTCAAGTAAAGAAAAACACTCAGTCTGTAAGAGCTGATGCCCCAACATCCTCAAGGCCGTCAGTCAAACGAGGCGCGACAGCCGTCAGGACAGAGGAGAGAGTTTGGTCCAAAGGTGGGAGGGAAACAAAGACCAACAGAGAGACACAAGTCATACAGAAAACATCTAGAAATATTCCCTCAGTGCCTGCGCCTACGAACTGTGGAGCTGCTGCGCTATGGTACCGAAGCGCCCCGCAGGCTGCCAGGCCCATCAGCCTGCTGGGTCGGGCCGCAGCCACCAACACGCCAAAGGTCACGGTCAAAACCGCTCCCCACACTGAAGCAAAGATACTCACTGCTGCGCAGGAGGAGAGGATGTAAGCCAAATTCTTCTGTTTGTTTGAAAAAAGATTCAAATATGGAGTTAAACATTTAGCTAGCAATTGTTTTCTGTTTGGTTGTCAGGAGGAAACTCAAAGAATGGCGAGAATCGAAGGGGATTTCCTACAAACGTCCTCCGATGCCGGTGAAGGCGCCGGCCGCTCGCACCGTGTCGGTTCCTCAGCCCTACTGGGCCTCCATGCAGCTGGAGGACGAAGCCCAGTCTGTGGTCTGTGCTGTGGACCGTTCCCTGGACGACTGCATCAAGCTGCTGGCCGAGGTAAACAGAGGGAGCTGGGCGGCGTCTCTTTGTTCTTTTTTTTTTATTTAGGTGGATTCTAAGGCTGAAATAATTTATTGTGAGTCATTTATTGAAATAATTCACTTTTTCACCAATCTGTTAATCGTTAACTGGAGGGTTTAGACTCAAAGGCCATTTGCTGAAAGAACAACATATTCAAAGCTGTAATTAAAGCAAAAC
Organism: Micropoecilia bifurca; assembly: GCA_903067075.1. Taxonomy (NCBI): domain Eukaryota; kingdom Metazoa; phylum Chordata; class Actinopteri; order Cyprinodontiformes; family Poeciliidae; genus Micropoecilia; species Micropoecilia bifurca. The sequence goes on from CAEGAF010146491.1 coordinate 8,741, forward strand.
TGTACAAAAAATATTTACATTTTCCAGTTAGGATTAAAAAACTCTGAATAAATTCTACCCAGAGTTCCTCAAGTGGCAGTTTCATCTGGTTCAAATTCTGTTCATTTGAAATTAAGCACCTTTTGTTATCCAATCATTAATAAAGCAATAACCAACAGATCGGGCATATTGATAAGTCCAATAGAAAAGGCTCAGCTTTTCACATGTTGATGTCTAAATATATATTTTTTAACTGCAAATGCATCTTTTGCTACAAATGATCAAATGTTCTCTAAAGGAATACACATTTTAGGTAATTAAATTGAATTATGTATTTGCATTTGCTAGCGATTTTTAATATTGCATAAGAATGACTCAAGTGGCTAAATGAAAAATCTGTAGAAAATGCAAATTTTTTATCTGATGATTCAATAAACTGTCAGAATAATCAATAACTAAAACAAACCTTCACTGCAGCTCTTGTTGATTTTCCCATGAGCAGCATTTAAAGGAAGCAGAGTAATGAATATCACTTTTTAACATGAGTGGAGGCCTGGAATTGGTTTGTTCAAGTTAATTTAACGGAAGAAAAATGGAAGAAAAACCTGACCTCCAGTTGAGCTTCAGTGTCCGGTCCTTGTGGTCAGGGCTGCCCTGCTGACCGGGTGGAGGACGTTCTCTCACGGCTGCCGGCCGTCACTCACAAGTTCGCCAAGTACTGGATCTGTCGAGCTCGGCTGATGGAGCAAGAGGGGAACCTGGACGTTCTGCCCCTGTTTGAAGAGGCAGTTCGAGTTGTGTTGGAGGTGAGCAGCATATTTCACTCACTGGAAGAAGGCAGTAATGTTTGAATAGGTAACTGTGACTGGAGCTCATTATCATCTGATAGATGTTTTCCATCGTCGGTGGCATCAGTTTATGTTGAGCTTGGATGGTTTATCCACTGTTACATTCAATTACTGCAACGTTTCTCTACCATTATCCACTGTTTCCTGGATAAACCGTCCATTTTCTGGTCTATCACTGATATTTAGACGTCTGATTAATTTGGTTTATACGTATTTGCTTCTGTAGTGGTTATAGCAAAAACATTAAAAAAAATTGTAACGGTAAGCCGACTATTGTTAAACGCAGCCCTCAGATGCTTGTGGTGGTAGAAAGGATCAGTGAATAAGAGCTGTTTCATGTGCAAGTATCGATACATTGTTGGTAGATTATTAATCTACCAACAACTATTGTTGGTAGATTATTAATCTACCAACAACTATTGTTTGTAGATTATCAATCTACCAACAATGGGGCAGATTGAAGGGATTGTTACAATCCCTTGTTACATAAGGGATTGTTACAATCCCTTCTTCTCCAGAGTCCTGCTAATGACCTTATTATTCTGTTCAGGTGGTTCAGCAGAGGCACATCTAAACGTTGCAGGGCATCAGGTCTCCAGCACTGGAGTTTGACAGCATGTAATATGAAACACATGAATATGTTCAAATTCACAATAATTACAAAGACATTTTTAATGGTTTAAGGCTCACCATCGATCTGAGTGTGGAACACTAATCGCTCGTGTTAAGGAAATAACTAAGTCGTACCTAACTGAGTCAATCAAGAATGAATATAAATGCATTTTGATCATTATTTTATTAAGAAGTTAAGCAAAGAATATAGCAATGACTCCCCTAGCTTGTCCAAGGACGTGAAGAAACGTCGCCTTTAATATCCACCAGCCCTTTTACAAAGAGGTGAGAAAAACGGAGAATCCCACCAGTTTTAGTTACTTCACAGCTCAGGTATTCACACCTGCAGACTGTGACCCTGGACGGGTCAAACCCAGTTCAGAAACACCCGTTATTATGTGTTTCCAGTGAGCTGCCTCCAACATTAAGGGTGGCTTGATTGATTGATTGAAATAAAACGAAGTTTGACATAATACTTGTTTGTGTTTCTCTGTTTCCTCAGCCAGTGGATGAACTGCGGACTGTGGTTTTTGACATCCTGAAGAAGAAAGACGAAATCCAAGGTAATGGCGTTTCCATGGATACATCAGCTGGGCTGGCTGCATATATAAAAAGGATAATGTGTGAAAAGACTTCACATCCTGACAGTTCACAACAGAACACACGAGAAAATAACCGAAAAAAATCAACATTTAAAGATTATATCATTTGGGTCTTTCCATGTTGATCACGCTGAGGAAACGCTAAGAAATTACGCTTTGAAATTTAAAGAATAAAATCATAAAATTATGAGATTAAAGTCGGAATAATTGGACTAAACTTCTAATATAATGAGAATAAAGTCATGATATCAGAATAAAATCATATGACGATAATAAAGTTGTAAAAATATAAGAATGAAGTCATAATATAAAAAGTTGTAATATTGAGACTTTATTCTAGAAATGATTTTATTCTCATATTAAGATTTAATTGTAATCATTTTATGACTTATCGTACTATTACGACTTTATTCTCGAAATATAATGACTTCATTCTTGCATTATTTCAACTTTATTTTTCATAAAATTTCACCTTTATGAGTGTGAGTTTATTCTCGTAATAGTATAACTTTATTCTATTTTATTTTATTAATTTTTTCATAGTGTGGCTCTAACACAGATTTAGGTTTCACAGCGCCGCAGTTACAAGCTGCTTAGCAGCAGGAAGGCAACAAGTTGCCTGATAAAAAGAGCTTTATATTTGTTTTTAAAAGATTCATTTTACTTGGTACATAAAGCCAGCGCTATCTCATAAACTCACGTTTTCCTTCTGCTCAATGTTTCAAGAAGCAAATGTTAGCATGTTTTTCCTCAGTTTTGCTCTCACTTACTGCTGAAAGCAACTCTACTTATTTGTGTGACAAACCTGTAAAATGATGTGAACTTGCTTACAAAACATTGCTGAACTGAATGCATGTAAAGCCAAGAATAAAAGACCAAAATGAATTTCCACAAGGAAAAGTCAGCACAGCCAGGAGTCGCTGTGCGTTCGGAAGGCCGTCGTATCCTGCTGACAGCTAGGAGCTACATGACCAACCGGTTCATTCATCAGTGGGACTGTTGCTGCTTTTGCTGGGATTTATCTGGACCGGTTTCTTCACTTCCTTAGTGATTCATCACCCAAACCTACAGAGTGTCAAAGGAGCATTTCAATGGTGACCTGAAGGAAAACCTTTCAGACAAAATGTGTTGCTGTCACAAAATGAGGGCCTGTAGCTACAACCCAACACTAATGCAACAAAAGCAGCACTTTTGTCATTTAACTGCATTTAAAAGCTGCTGAGCTGGTTGTGATTTTATACATTTTAATCTAGCATCAGACCAGGACTAACTATTGGTGACAAACGTCTCGATTGAAGCGTCTGATTGTTTTGTTTTTGTGAGTTGCCTTCACCTCAATGCTTTCTCCTCTTTTTGGTAACACTCTTTTTGAAGGGGTGCATAAGACGGACATGACACTGTTGTAAACATGACATAACACATGTCATGAACATGAAGGAGTCTTTATGAATGTTGTCATGAAGTCTCCTTTGGTAAATAATGACTTTTAATGCGAAGTTGATCTATAAGTTGAATTGAAAGTCCATTAAAAGGGAAAACTTTGCTTTAAATTGTCATTATTTACAAAATCATGCAAAGTTGGCACTTTTAATGGACCTTTAGAGCAACTTTGCAGTAAAAGTGTCATTATTTACCAAATGGCACTTCGTGATAACTGTCATAAACATTCATAAAGCATGACAGGTGTTATGTTTATGACGGTGTCATGTCAGTCTTATTCACACCCCTTCAAATAAAGTGTTGCCCTTTTTTCTTCCTGTAGAAAATGAAAAACGGGACGATGTCTCTCCAGCCACGTTGGCGTCTCCAGCCTGTGACGACGACCTGCTGATGACTCCTAGACCTGCCAGAGTTCTAATCACAGGAGACAGAGGAGACTCATCCGTGGTCAAGTACAAGATCACTGCGACTCCCGGGTCTGTTCACGCTTACGTATGACGTTTAATCATTATCAGTGGTTCTCTGCTTATTTGTGGATAATGACATTTTTTTCTTAAAATAGAAATATTCAACACAATAAGCTAATTTTTTTCAATTCAACCTATTTTGGTTATTCATTAAATACAAACATTTATATTCAGATGATGCTTGGAAATTTATATCTACATGATTGTTTCGACTTGGACGTATTTTAAAACAGCCCTGGTCCACCTCCTCCTTTTGGAGCGGCTTCTGGTTCGCTTGGCGTTCACATATGATTTCAAACTGGTTCACTTTTTTGATGTGCATCAGAGTTTGATGACACATTGACAGTTTTTATGCTAACAGATTTATGGATTAAATACAGAGCTGGTTGGAATGCAGCCCTACATTTGGGTTGACATTCAATCTGTTGTCCATCCGCCTTTATAGATACAGATAGAGCTGAGTCAAGTAAACAGCAGATTTACTCAATTTATTTGCAACTAAATTGAATAAAAACGTTGTATATTTCTACATTTTACCACACGGGGTTTCTGTCATGCAGTTTTATATTTGGAAGTGTTCGGTCTGTCTCAGAGACAGTTTTGCATTCTGACATGTCTTCCACTGCACAACTGTTTCTGCTGCTGTCTGCTACAAGCACGTCAAGCTTGTTCTGGCAACATGCATTCGAACCGAATATGTATTGCATCCGGTTTGAATGCAAAGCTGGTGGTCTGCAAAACCAAGCGTCAGCATCGGCTGGAGCTTCACACTGAAGTTCAACATGACGTAAGATGTCACTGTAGGGCTGTAGTGATACAATGATCTCACAATACGATACATAATATTCTGCCCCTGATACGATATATCACAATATTCAGCAAACGATACAATTCTATACACTTTTGCAATTTTCTGAAAGATTTTAGAGGGACAGAGTGATTTTGGTGACATTTTGTGACTGTTATAAATTTGGACTGAATTAATTTAACTGAAAACTGATTAAAAGCACCAACTACACAATACCTGCTCTGGTTGGACACAGACTGAAAG